>JAJMKT010000022.1:56314-103427 GCA_030563985.1 Geotrichum restrictum | reverse complement strand
AGAGATCCAGAGCTGGGGATATTTGCTTCAACATGTCTCGGTGTGCCTCAGTGGTTTGGCACTCTTTGACGATGTGTTCGATGGTTTCGGGGGCTTCGCCACACTCACAGGTGTAAGGTGGGGTGCCTATTTGGAATCGTGCTCGCCATTCTCCTAAGCCATGGCCGGTTCTGAGTTTTGTAACTAGACTCATAACGTGTTACATGCGCGCATTTTATTCATATAATTAGTAATTATTCAGTGAATAGTATCCCAAATAAAAGAGAAAAAAGAGTACATATATTAGGCACTATGGCCGAGTGGTTAAGGCGAAAGATTAGAAATCTTTTGGGATTCTCCCGCGCAGGTTCAAGTCCTGCTGGTGTCGTCAAGCATTCTTTTTGAGTACTTAGTTTTAACCGTCTGCCGAAGTGGGTTTACTGGCGTACGATACGATCAGATTTTTGTTCATTTATTTTTTGTAGTAGAGAGTTAGACTAAAATAAAGTAACCACCATAAGGATTACACCGTAAGTAATATTGAACTCTGTAGTGAAGCCGGCCCACTGGTTTTTTTCCGAGAAGTTATACTAACGTATACGAAACGACCTAACTGGACTTGAACTACAATTTTATTGATATAAAAAGACGTCGAGGCGACAGAATAAATAAATGGAAAGTGCTATAACCTCGTGTTTCGGACACTCAATAAAAGGAAACTAATAAAAACAAAATACTAAGAATAAAACAAAAAAAAAAAAAAAAAGACTATCAAATAATTAAACGATTGGTATGAGAACAGAAATAAAAAAAAATCACCTACTCGATCTGGATTTTCCTGGTCGATGGTTGAATTTCAATTTGGGTGGTTGAAGCAGATGGCCCAGACGAGCGGCTGTTATTATTGGGCTGATTTTGAACAGAGAAGGCTGAGGTTGGAGATGATGTAGGCCCCTTACTTCCAGGACCAAGTTCGCCGCGAGCTTTTCTGTTATTATACGTCCAATAATCCTTCGGTCGCGTACGGGGACGACCACGCCCCCTCTTTTGGCTCTCGCCAGGCGTCCCAGGAGATGACACAGCCTTAGGAGTTCTGGATAAACTAGATCGATTTGATCCCCCAGCTGCTTTAATTGCATTGGTAACTGTAAGCCTAGGAGAAGAAGAATGCCTACCAGTAGTAGGTGTCGACGGCTCACGCGAAATACCCCCTTGTTCGCCTATTGACGCCCTGGATACAAAATCGTTAATGGGCTTTGAACTAAATACCTCAGAATTGGTGTTTGTGAAGGTATTGGGCAAAATAATTGGCAAAGTCCGTGGCCTTTTGGCAGCCAAGGAAGACGTGGGAGACTCAAGTGGTCTAACTCTTTTCCTAGATGTATCAACAGGCTTGGGAGCTATACTCCTTGGAGATGCTTCAACGCTTATGGGCACACGAGAATTCGTATTGAAATCAGTTCCTGCTTTCTTAGAAGTTGGAGTAGAAACTTTTTTGCCTGACTTTGATCGTTCTGCTACTGTTAAAGGTGTTGATTCTTGGGCAGCCAAATTCCGAGACACAGGGGATGCAGTGGATTGGGGCGGCAAACTGCGGAGAGAAAGAGGCCGTGACTGCACAGACTGGGGAGCTATTACTCGTGGTGATATTTCTTGCAGAGCGGCAGGTCGAAGAGCTAAGGGTGCCAAGTAAGGCCGATGAGCAGGAGCGCTGTTTGGAGGTCGACCGCGGCGTGGTTTAGTCGCAGCTGTGGGACTATTCTTGGAAGCACGACCCTTCTTTTTCTGTCGTCCAGCTCCTGGGCTTAAAGTGGACGGGGAATCTGACAGAGGAGAAGACGAGGAAGTTAATATTTGACCAGAAGGAACTGATACAACGGGGGTTGCAGACACAAGAGGAGCTATGGGTTGAACAGAGGTGAGAGGTGCAATTGCTTGCGGAGAAGAAAAAGACAACCTGGCAGAGTTAGGCGGCCTGCCTCGCTTGGGCTTCGTGAGAGTTGTCCCTTTGGACCCAGCTACGCGCCTAGATTTTGATACGGCCACAGTAGGGGGATAAGTTTTAGGCGCCAACGGTGCCGGGTTCAATGGTCTAGAGCTATCGGTTGGCGAAGGTGCTAGAGCTGGAAGCTTAGACGGATTAAGAGAAGTGAGTGAGTTCGAGGTAGAGCTCACTGACCTATTGGGGGTTGGTGTAGATAATAAGGTTGCATTTCCGGTCTCCAAAGTGCTATCCGACTGAGTATGAGTGTAATTCGACTGAGACGATGACTCGATATCTTTGTAAGGCGACGAACCTGTTGGATTCACTAAAGATGAAATTGAATTTACTCTTGTTGAAGACCGTTCGGGAAGAGCAACACTGGGTGTATTCACAGGCTCATAGAGTTGAGGGACCTGAGAAAAATTACTCAGGTGATCAACACCATGTTGTAATTGGCTCGAAGAGTCAGAAGTAACAAGAGATTGAATACTAACTTGTTGACGCCATGAAGTATTTCCTGCAGATTCACGTCTCTGTAGACGATACTTGTGAGGATCCGTAATCAGGTTACCAGCACTATTATTCTGGTTTTCAGAGTACATTCTACCCTCAATTTCTCTAGGACCTTGATAGACAGACTGTCGTCGTGGCTGATTATCGTAATTACCAGAAACCATAGACTGAGAATTAGAGCCTGGCTCTGGGCTGTTCAGCAAATCTGGGAGACGAGGTGCCATTCCAGAATCGGGCCCAACAGACTGACTAGGTGGGCTGAACTGTCTTCGATCGTATCCATCCCGCATTTCGTAGTGTGGAGTAGGAGAAAGACCATACTGAGACTGATATCCCGAAGGAGGAGGAGGAGGTGGTGGTGGCGGCGGAGGGACATAGCTTGTAGGTGGCAGCGAATGTGCTTGTATAGAAGGAAGAGGAGTTGGAAAAGGCGGTTGATGAGGAGAATAACCGTTGGAATATGTATGGCTATTCTGATAGGGAGGAGGTTGAAAAGAACTAGATGGGGTTGAATTTGACATCAAAGAATGTTGTGGATGCAGATACCTAGAGTGCGGTTGCGCAAAATGCTGATTTGAGGGAGGCGGAGGGCGATAATGAGAGTTTGAAGACAAAGCATCTGCCAAACTAGGGAAGGGTCCTGTTTGCATATGTTGAGGCTGTAAAATACTCGATGTTCCATGCATAGAGTGAAGAGGTGGTGCAGAGTAATAGTGGGATGGGCCATCTTGGCTATGCGAATGAGTATCCCGCGCAGATCCAGCAGATCCATAAGGCAAGTATGTACCTTCAGTAGATTGCGTGATGTTCGGCACATGCGGTCTATGCTGAGGGGGTGCTAATTGGTCATGGAAAGACCTCACTTGCATAGGAGCACTGTGAGTATTGCCGTAAGACGTCTGGGCAGGCGAAGGTAGAACGTGATGATCGTGGGTAGAATACTCTTCTGGCATAGATTGATTAGAGCTTGCAGCGATTTGAGCGTTTTCATCGTGATGGTTGCTGGAAGTTTTGGGAAAGGAAGGGCTCAGTCTCACAAGTCTAGGTCTAGATGCCATTTGAGGAAGTTCTGGAGCCCTTTCAGGAAGAGATACTGCTGAGACTGAATTTTGACTTCCATGATTCCTCTCATCACTTAGAACACCTGAAATAGACACCACTGGCCGTGCTTGCGTGACATGAACAGGCGTTGAGCTATCTTCTTGCACTGCAACGGCGGGTGTGTCAGAGACTGATTGTGTCAAGACACCCTCCTTACGCTTAGTCCGTTTAGGGCGATCTGAAGAGCTCGGTGGGTGCTTGGAAATTTCTGACAATGTGTTTTTGGAACGCCGACGTCTTGGAGTTTTCTTCTTCAAAACGCGGGCTGCGGGTTTGGTTGCAGTGCTAGAGATTTCTACTGTTGTTTTGAGCTGTGAGGGTCCACTAACATCAGTAGCCTTTTTTCTTGATTCAGACAAAGAGGAAGACTGAGCACTAGTAGAAGCAGCTTTGGTAGGCAATACATGCTGCTTGGAGATTTGATCATTTTTGTTGAGGCTTCCTGAAATGACTTCCTCTACATTCTCGATTGGACTGACTAAAACGTTGTTTCTATGGGGCTTTTCAGCAGAACTTAGGCTTTTGTTTCCCTTGGTGATCGTAGGCAAGCCCTCCGCAAGAGCTGTATAGTTGGGGACATTATTAATGAGATTTGCGACTGGAGCAACGGTGTCGGCCGGTTTAGCCGTTCGCGAAACATCTGAAGTATCCACAGACAGTGAATGCTTGCTGATAGTTGGGCTCTTATCGTGTTGAGCTGGAGTGTCCAAAACGACCGGCAATGCAGCAGCTTTGCGCGGGGTTTTCGGCTCTTTAGGACTCAAGATTTTAGCCAAATCTGAAGGCTCGATTTCAGTGGATTTGGAAGTCGAAGAAGTCGAAGAAGTCAAGGATATTTGGATATTAGAATTTCGGGTGTCTTGGAGTTCAACGGCTGAGTTGGTAAGAAGAGACGCACTTCGCATAACGCGTTTTAGAGGTAGCGATTCTAAAGGCGGGAGGTTCTTTCGAGACTTTGATCCCTTAGGCCTACCCCTTCGCCGAGGAATGGGCTGTACAGGCACGATCGGTACATCCACGATCGGTACATCAACAGTGGTATGGTCAACCGTACTGATAGTCGGCTCGAGAATAGGCGCGGAAGTTGATTGAACTACATCACGCTCCTTGTCCTCCCTGGCGTCGTCTTGTAAGCCCATTAAATTGCTGACATCGGCATCATTGGTTACCAGGCTGTTGTCGAAGATAGCAGGCTCAACAGCCGTGTTAATATCATCGCCCATTTGATTGTCACTGAAACCTTCATTCTCATCAATTTCGA
This sequence comes from Geotrichum restrictum, assembly GCA_030563985.1. NCBI lineage: Eukaryota > Fungi > Ascomycota > Dipodascomycetes > Dipodascales > Dipodascaceae > Geotrichum > Geotrichum restrictum. The sequence continues at coordinate 98,589 of JAJMKT010000022.1, read as the reverse complement.
AAGGTGGGGAAAGAACTATGTCATCTCCATCTTTTGCTGTGGAGTTGGGAGTGACATCTTCGTTGTCGTGGTTGTCATCAAAAATAATTTCTTCAATATCCTCGCTTTCATCACTCTCTTCACTGTGCTGGTGGGTAAATCCTTCAATCCCAAGAATCTCAATATCGCCGCTTTGATTGGAGCCGATGATTTCTGCGAGTTCAAGGTCAATCTCATCCGGTTCAATTACATCCGGCTCTACAGGCGACGAGTCATGGCCCATATCTGATTCAGTCATTCGCTGAGATGTGAGCTCCACTTCTATATCATCATCATTTTCGTAGTCATCGTCGTCTTCGTCAATCAAAATGATATGTCTGCGAGTATGGCGTCTTACTGTACCAATGGAAGGAGACCGGGAAGTCAACGAATCAGATACTGAAGAATTTCTGGCTGCATCAATCACGACCTCCTCAGTCAGATCCTCGCTAATTTTGTGTTTGCGGGGGCGTCCTGGACTTCTCTTGACAATCTTTGCAAGCTTTACAATGGGCTTAATAGACGCACTTTTTTTCACCTTGTTTGATGCAGTGATAGATTTGGCTCTGGGAGTTTCAACTGCGACAGGCCTGGAGAAGATTTTGGGCGAGACTCTTGAGGTTTCGGGTTTACGACTTCGTCGTCCAATGAAGCCACGGCAGTTAGACTCGCCACAAAGGCACACTTGCATTTCAGCACCCTCAAACCAATCAAAGTTATAGTCATAAGTCAACTCTGATCCAGCAGGAATGCTATCGGTGGCAAAAAGGCCAATCCTCGGAATGCCATTCACATACCATTTCTGCATTTCTGCGTTGGGACTGCAAGAGTGGTTGGCAAATCGAGCGGCTGAGCCACGCAAACCGCTATCAATAGCGGTTCCGTTTTCTAGACTCAGAATATAGTAGTTCTTGGTCTTAGAATATAGCTCTTTCATTCGTCGTTGCATTTCTGCTCTGGAAATAACGTCACCGCAGTACTCGATGATCAGTTCACTTGGGCTGTATGATCTTGTAGCGCGAAGACCATGGCCACGCAAACCCAACTGTTAAATCTGTTAGCGAGCTTTCAATATTTCAAAAACCAATCAAACTTACCCATTTCACTTCAAACCCATTGGCGTATCTTCGACCTCGTTGTAGCTCTTTGGCAAGTACTTGAAAGGCGCGGTTGCCACAGTCATTCTTTCCGAATGGGCAGCACGTCTCGTCGCATTCATACTGAAGGATTCTAGAAACACTCGGTTAGTAAAATAGTACAAGCACTAGAAACTTATGCTTACCTGTTCAAGCAGTCTTCTCCACAAGATACTGTGCAATTGCATATAGGACGGGGCTCGCGAGAGGAAGGGATTTCAACATCAATCCAGCTGTCTAGGAGGTGAGTTAGTATTGCATAAAACAAACATTCGTAAATATTTCAAGAGGAAAAAAATCCCCAAAAAAACGGAAAATAAAGAAAGGAGCAATACTGGGCGCTTCCTACGGGTCAAATATTGAGTGAGGCGAGTACACCGATAGTATTTTTTACGATGGGAAAAAATGGGAGAAAAGGAATTAGCGGCAACATACTTTTTTTTAGATTCTTCCAGATGGGCTCTTTTGTTCTCGATGGACAGTATATGCTGTAAGGGAGAAGAAAGTCTGCCTTTTTCTCGAGAGCATGGGTGTGAGAGGCCGGCAGTGGGAAAGTGAACTGAGGTTTAATGGACTTCTTGTTTTGTTGAACGTCGTGAAACAGGCCGGATTGTAAATAGACCTTACGCGAAGAGTCCAAAGACGCGAATCGTTCAAAATTATGATCGTCATCGCCTGAGCGAGACGCTACCGATGAAGGAGTTGAAGCAGCAGAGCGGCCAATATCGTTTGGGGGGATTGCCTCAGACTGGCTCTGAGTGCTGTTGTTCTGAGATGATCGAGGTTTATCGTGTTCGACTTCGTAGTTTGGTGCAATCGCCTTGACATAAGCCTCCAGCAACTGATCATTAAATTTAGGGATCGAAGACGAAGTGAAAAAGTTGCGGAGTTCGCCAGCAGCTGAAAATTTTGAGTGGACGCGTAAAACTCGTTTGTTTTGAGTCCGCTGAGCGGATGGCGTCTTGCCAGTCACAGGCATATGGAGTTGAAACTGAGCGTAGTATGAAAGACGATACTGCGTTGACTAGAGAGTAAAAATTGAAGCGGAAAGGGCAGGATGAGGAAATGTAAGGAAATATAGGTGGTGAGGATGTGAAAGAAAAAGAATTGGGGGGTGTGAAAAAGAACAAAATGGAGTAAGTGGTGAAAGAAAACAAATGGTTGGTAGAAATTTGGGGGAGAGTTAGAGGGAAAAGAAAAAAGCGCAGTGAAGGGAGATAATTGGGGGAAAACCAACAAGAAAATTTAAAACAAAAAATTAAAATGTGGACAACCCGTGCGCCCACTTTGGGCAAGTCATACTGTACACCAAAAATTAGAAATGGTCAACCAAATAGCCAGCCAAAATGATACGCAAAAGAGGGTTTTTTTTATTGTTTTGGTTGTGGTTTAATTATGAGCCTATAGAAATAATCTGGCTCACTATCGTGCTGACCGTGTTTTTATAATAATATTATAATATTCTTTAAGGTCATATATTCTACAAATTTTCCTTGTAATTTTTCCTTGTATTGCTAATATATTATTTGCGCGTAATTTTTTTTGGTTTTTTAAATGCTTTTGCATACGATGTTGGGTCTTGGAATTAGCCAATTAGCTTTAGGTTGAGAAAGATGCGTTTCACCTAATCAAGAAATTCAGCCAAAAAGCAAATAATACCTGGACCATGGCATAAGCAGAGCTCTGGTCTACAAAAACGTCCACAACACAAAAGTATTATTGTTTTGTTAAGTCTCTATCATAGATGTAGAAAGAGGTACGGAAACGGTTGTCCGGTATCAGTTCAAGCAAGTACAGTGTCCAATGCTAGTTTGTAGGGTGGGGGTTGGGAAGACTCATTAGAGCGATGGGAGGTTTGATTAGAAAGCGCAACTTCTTGTTCAGAAACAACCACATGATTGTGGTCATAGCTAGAAACAGGTCAACCCAGCTCACCACCCAAAACCATTGAGGCTGATGGTATCGTTTTGCAAATATAACCTATATCATCCATATATAGTGATACTAAGCAGTCGAGCTTCTATTAGTACTGCGAGAAGCGGTGTGTCATTGCCGTAAGACTTGGTGGGCTTTATTTACTAAAAGTTTTGTGAATATGGAGTGCCTGCAGTATACCAGTGCATTTAATGTCTTTTTCAACTTTATGAGGCGCTGATTTTATTATGCGGAGGTACATTAGAATATAGATCCAAAAGTAGAGCAGGCTTTTGGAGCGATGAAAAAAAGCCTGGGGTAAACCCTTACGCGTGTAGCTCTCATACCCTCAAGCCATCAGACCAATATTGGCATATCTTCCTTATTTATTCGTAAGACTAGTATATCTCATACGGTAGCATCTGGATAACTTACCACTCGTTCTTATGTGTAAAAATATTATTCGAACAATGCTAGAGCGTTCAATATATAGTTAAGCGGATGAGCTATGAACTAAAGAAATTAACCGCATCTTGTTCAATTCATTCATAGTACGTATGAAGTGGCTTATTACATCTACTCTCTAGTTCTCGGAAGACAATTTTAGCTAAGAATGTTCGAAATATATGATGCTGCTCTTCGTAGAGATTGAGAATGGATATAGCTGAATCCCTAGTACCTAGATGAATTGGCTTTTACTTCCATGAATACGTGTTGGTATTACTAGATCATTCGCTAGATGACTTTTAGAGCTTTCATGATTTCACCCTATTCTTTCACTATTTACTTCTGTCTAGTACAAATGCATTCATATAAGATGACATTGAGCCAACTCGGCTCAATGAATTATGTAAATATATCTGCATTTAAGCATCTCACTTATACGAAGGCATTGGCATCTCTAGTTTTATTCTTTATGATACAAGGGCAGACTATAACGGGAGGATAAAGTGTTAATTTACGGGGTTGTGAGCGTTGAGTTTTTTTCTCGTTACCAAATTTGGCCAGTAATGAGTTGAGAATACGGAAACCTGTTTAATTCATACGAAATACTCCAAAGTTCTGTTTTTGTTTATATTTAAATAAGTTGCAACGGTTATATACGATGATCCCCTACTTCTTGTAAGTGTTAATTTGACTTTCATGTCTTGTAAAGTATCTTTCCAACAAGTCCTGCTATGAGTAGTGAGGGCATTTCAAAGGAGATGATTAGGTCCGCCAAGTACTTGATGTCTCTTTATATTTTCATACGGATCTATTACTATTTAGCTACTTCAAGATTCTGATTAAAGGTATAAATTTTTAGAGTATTGCTCTATTTACTCGCTGTTTACATATTAGATCGCTTATAACTAGGAAACTCACCCATGGATAAATTTGAAATAGAAGATCTAACTTCACTTGCAGTTGATTTTGTTAGCATTTACCCTTTACCCGGAATTCTCCGTAATCATAGGAAGCATGCAATTTATTTGCAAGCCTTTGAGATTGGGTTAAAATGACTTTTCTCTATGCCCTCATAATATTTCCCTTAGATTGATACACAACGTGCTACGAATATTTTTGAAGTTTGCCCTCTTCCCATATGCCATATGACAGTAAGAGTGGCTTTAACAACACCCAAGCTAAGTTAAGCACAAATACCCTATTGGGCCGGTTACAATAAAGTACATGTACCTTTAATCAATATAGGTATTTCGAAAAGTGAACTAGGCTCACCATAATATTTTAAAGGTTATTTGAAAATATATGTGTTACACTATGATATTTAGCATGCAAGTGTGAGTATCATCAGTTATGCGAACAACCAAGCAGAAAACCTAGCTACTCTGCAACATCTTTATTAGCACTCGTTCTGTAGTATTGTTTACTTGATCTTTTTTACAAAATGCTAGCACATGTTAAATATGAGCTCTAGCACTGTTTACTACCAATATGATATATTTTATAGGGTGCATTAATAATGATTCATAACTTGTTGGCCTTCGACGCGTTGGGTTGCGAGTTTTCGAACAACATGAAAATAATTTTATTGTTTACAAAATTAGGGTTGCTATGCGTCTCAGTCATGTAGCAACCAGTGGAGGGTTACACCACAACTTTTACCAGTAAAACGTGATTTTAGGATGCGCGCGCCTCAAAACTGAAAATGAGAACCTAAAATTAAAACAATTTGAGAAGTCTATCTCAGTACATGTCCTAAGCAGCATTCTTGTCATACATTTTCTTCTACTACGTAATAAAGGCCTACTCGCAGTTGATTTTTAGTTTTTGGTAGATTGTTTATTGGGCAAAAAAGCTACGAAGTATCTACAGGCCTGAAGAAACTGTTTTTGAAAGTTGTATTTTGTTTCTCTCTTATTATTGGAGGAATTTTGTTACAATATTTGCAAGGATCCGATCGATCGCTCAATTGCAAATGAACTCAAAATATTAGCTATCACGTGATTACTGCGAAACTTACGTACTTACGTAGACTAGCTACTAACGAGCTTAGTACCCGTCAATCAAGAGGACGCTACAGTTGAGCTTTGAGACGAGCTCACTCGAAATTAACCAGCTTCAGTGCTCAAACATTTACACTCCATATAAAGAGCTGCTGTATATATCTCGCGACCGTCACAGAGGTACAAAGTTGTGTGGGAGTTTTGATTTTAGAAATTCAAGACTTTTCATTGGTTGATACCATATGTGTAGTAAATCAGCGGTTTCAATTTTTAGACATACAGTACAGCAAGCGTAGTCTATAATGTACTTATATAGTATACTATATATCCACAAAATATTTCTTTGTGACACCCGGTAGTCTAGTCTCCCAGCGACTCTCCCTGATCAAGATACTGGGCTTCTCATAATTAATATATGCCGGTAGTACATTCTATAATAAAGACTCTATAATAGGGTCTATATAAGCCAAATAAATTATTTCAGAACACAGCTGCTAGGAAATTTACGTAAATGCCGAAGGCGTTTATTGAGAGTATAAATTCTTGTATTATTATTGATTTTCTACCGATATATATCGGAAATATTCATTCATATCCATCCAGGCCTGTCATGAAGTAGACCTATTGTCTAGCCACTACAGTAGTACAGTGTACACCTATTTTAGTGTTATTATACTAGTATTAGATTAGACTAAGTACTACATCACCTAATTTAAAGTAGGCTACAAAAACTTAAGGCGAATACTGTTAACAATTGTTAATATGCAGGGATTTTTTTATGACAATACCGGTGAAGACCAGTTAGACTACTCTGAATTCATGAAAACTTACCAGAGCACGTCAGCTCCGTTCTGATCTATGATGATGATCACGTATAATCAGTCATGTGCCTTTTTATCTTGACAACGAAAATGTATGGAGTAACCCCTGGAGCGTTACTTGGTGAGTCTTTACAAATATACTAATCCACAGGTTTTCAAGAGAGAATGTAGCAAATGCTTCAAGTATCCAGTGTGTTCCCTGGAGAGACCAATTGATTCCATTCAAGCCAACAGAATCTGATTACTGACTGCTTCTTCAAGGAAACATCTTTGATATACAGCAGTTCAAACAGACTAGACTATATATATTTACAGTATTAATTGCTGTTCGACTGATCATTTAAGGGAGACTGTCTATGTATAGACTATACATAGTCTACAAAGTCGATATCTCGTTTGAATCAAAGTCTATTCAAAGATAAATGAATCCAAAATGTTTAAGGTTTGCTGGGATACAGGTCCTGCATGTACAGTACGTATCTCGATTTGGTGTTTACATAATCATGTACTGAATTTGTTGAGCTATCACGTAACGCGTTGATTTATTACAACGACGTTATGAGCCTTATGCCATACTAGAGTTGACAGTCCAAAGTGCCGAATATATAGCTGCACGACCTGATATACTCAATCGTCAACTAATGACGCCTAGCTTTAGAGAGGATATCAGGTGAATTATATATCAGGTGTCCTTTGCCATCGGCTAGAACTGTGTGCCACTAACAGCTATCAATTTGCCATAACCCTGACAAACACACTGCTCATCTTTTTAAACTCTCATGCGTCTCAAACTTTGCCACTATAATTAATTTTGCAGGACTTGATTTTGTGATATCACGCATGAGAGCTGGCCTCTAAGCTAGCTCGAGCTTGTAAAAAAATTATTCGGCCAAAAAACAGCGTGCACACATGTATTCATAAAAATTGATCTTAAAGGAATGATGTGTATATATAGAATAAAGGTGTTCTATTAGCTGGGTTGAGTATAAATTTTAGACTGTGTGATCTCCTGAATCAACCCTCTTTAAGGCCTAACACCGAGTTTAATACGGAATCCTTAACATGTGTAAAAAACATCGAAAGGGGCAGGGACAGAAAAAAGAAAGCACATCGCAAGTATCGCGTTTCCACACACAGTATAGGCATAGTCTACAAAGACCATACCGGTATACTAGCATGTCATATAGGCTACTGAATACATATAACATTGAATTTGATCGCGGCGAAAAGAAAATAACCCTTTTATCTTCACATTAAGTATCTGAACTAGAAGCAAGCAGCAGTATCTTACCGATGACTAGATATCGTATAACAAAAGCTACCTAGATCCGGCTGACAACCAAAAAGGTCCATCACTGTAATCCAGTAGATGGCCATACATAAATTACAAGCGACCTACATGGAAGTCATGGTAATGGATTTAGCTCTTCAGAAACTGCATCAAAAACTGTGCATTTGCTACTAGTGATACTTTCACCACCATATGAGTAGGATGTGATAAGGCAAAAATGTATTCATACCACAGGGCAATAAGGTAGATTTCCCAGACTAGGCTTGTTTGTCAGTGGTTCAAAAGGGGCGGAAGAGAAATCTGGCACATGGTAAACCGCGCGATCCACCTTTCCTTTATCCCAGCTGATAAACCAGGGATATAAAGCCAACTGACAGAGAATAAAGTAGTACAGTAGTTTAAATGAAGCTGACCTACCAAGAATAGTGAGTTATCTACCCTTGAGTAAGAGAGTACGAAGTAATTTTTAAAAACAAAAACAAAAAGTGACACTTTTTCCAAATTACTCAAGTACGGTACCTATATAATTCGGTCACTATCGCTGAATTGGCTGCTGTTTACTCGAACAAATGATAGATCTTGGATGTACAGTACTTAGCTCTCTTAAAATACTGGGCTTAAGATACTAGAATCATTAGCTAAATAGCATGACGAAAATCATTCTCACAGCTTTTACGCCTTTGGGGCCTTAATCATCTCAGATTTAAGTGTTACTAAAGTAGGAATACAAATGGTGGAGACTTATGAAATAGTTTTGTAACTGATTTAACAGACTTTGAATTTAATCATTTTATAGATCAATTACTAGTGTGAAAGGTCGGAGGATAAAAACTAAAACCACCAAATTTCATGAAATGGCACAAAACTAGTCTATATTCCTACAAGATATCGTTGGGCTATCTTAAACAAAAATACTATACTTTGAGGACTATGAATATAACACTCTCGCGGTAATAGTAATGAATTATTGTATTTAAAAATACCCGTGTGAAGAACAAAAGTCAAAAACAATAAAAATTGAGCCTGTTAAAAGAAAGAAATGTGGCCCAAACAAATTTACCTTCAATATAGGTACAATACGGGATTTTACACAAAGCGCGAATGAACGTTTCTTCTGAATCATTATATAACATCAAAACGGTTATATTGACGGAGTTGTTAATGCTCACAGTAGGAGGACGGTTTCCTATTTACTCATTTTTTTTATTATATGTTTCGTCTTCTAGGCATTCACCTCGTTAATCAATTCTGGAAACCTGTCCTTTTTTTTTTTTTTTAGAAAAACACATCAATTGTGCTATGTTTTCCAGCTTAGAAATAAAAAGTCAGGCCAAATACATGACAGCTTTGAAAAAAGTTTTCCACGTAGAAACTTGAGGATAGCTAAGGATATGACTACAAGGCCTTTTTGTGATTTTGAACTTCATATGCTTACTTTAAATTGATGGTTAAACACATCCACCACACCAACATACAAGTTAATATATACTGAAAGAAGTTATGTTTGACTTTTGGGTGTTGGACGTTGGATTTCAGTAAACAATCTGAACAAGCCTTGTCAAAACGAACCAATTTCTGCAAGCACAAAGTTTTCCCTTTGACCTGAACATTTTAATTTCAAAGGAATGGAATATCTCTATTTTTCAGTAAAACGCATGTAGATATTTTTCAGTGGCATTACGCAGAACTGGTAGATTTGGTAACAAATAGTCTAGACTCTAGATTGCGACGTGAACATTTGAGAGGTCATAATCGAGGAATTGCAACTTGAATTTAAATACTGAACTCAGATGTATTTTATGGCCATTGTAATGTGATCACGGAGCAACCAAGGTAAATTATTTCTAAAAAAAACATCCACTTGCGTGCAGAGAACATTCTGAAGAATTAAAGCCTACTGAGAAGAAAACGGGCCTGGACTGGCGATCTCTAACTTGTGATGGCTTTAAAAAGGTGATTCATAACGGGGTCTTTTAAGTAGCTTTATTTTATATCACAATGAAGCAAGACTCTTCATATAACCGTCAGAAAGCAAGAGCTTAGCTCGGCAAGAAAAACAAAGTCAACGAAAAAACTTTTATATTCACGGGGCGGTAGACTATATGTGTAAACCCCGTATCACTACTGACTAATACGTGTCATATATAGCTTGAGACAGAAGCTTGATAGCTGCATTGCACAAGTTGCCATATTCAAAATCTATTGAGAATGCTACCGTTTAAATGCTACGGAACGAATGGCTTCTACTCAGCTTCAGAAGTTTTCTATAGAGTTCGTGCTCATTGAAAATATATTTATGAGCAAAATCCTAAGTCAACTGATTTCAAGTAGCATATACGTCGTTGTTATTCAAAGAAAATATGGAAATTAAGTGCTGGCTCTGCAGTTAAGCTAAACCTTGAGCTTCACAAAGAATTCAAAGATTAAAAAGGACTTCATAGATTTCAATATTAGTATACTTCAGTACATATTGAAAGCACTATATACTTCCACCAGTGATATGTTCAGGGATGAAGTTTATGAAAAATGGCATCTGAACACTTCTGGTGCCTCCATCTTCAATTCACAGTATCGAAGTTCCTGATTCTGCAGCTGGATGAGTGGATGTACCGGTAGTCATTGAGTGGGATAACAAGAAACTCGCCTGGGAAGAGATACCTCAGCTTAAACTTGATTTGACGACATAGCACTGCATAAGTTTTAAGACTTGTTTGACAAAAATAGAAATGACTTGACTGCCCAATTGTAAAAAAATCAACGCCATGTCGTTATTACATATCATCTCTAACGAGTCTTAGTGGCAGAAAAAAAATCTTCTCATGTGATATATTGGGCTCTCCGATTATTTAAATGATAGAGATATCGACCAGTAACCAAGTGATCGTTCTGTTGAACAGAAATCAATCCAACAGAAAAGAAAGAAGCCACTTAATGCTTTATTCATAGTCTCCACGCTGTTTCCCAAGTTTAAAATTTTGGGTTAGAAACAGCCATGGGATAAATGCTAATGTCGAGTGTAGATATTCCATTTAGTTTGTTCTATTAGTACAAGTTAGGATTCGTCTAGCGCTTGAACCCACTGAAAGAAATAAACAGATACTAAGTGTTAAGAATATATAAATTACAAAAAAGTAAGAACACGAGATAAAGATGGATAGCTAGAAAATACAGGAGCCGGTTGTAGAACCACCTAGTCATAATCGATATCCAAACAAGACCAAGACCCCAGGACGACTGTTGCTAACCTATTTACCGAGTAAAACAGTTTTGCGTGCAAATGTACTGTGCTCGTAACTCAAGTTTTTATCATAGCCGTACTGAGTCAACGAATACGAGAGGTATTAGTAGCAATGAATATGCCATACCGGTATATGAAGTTTTACGTGCCTCAATTAAGCCAGCGAAAATAAAAATACCAGGTGAGATTGACCTCATAAAAACCTACCGGTAAGCTCCAAGCTACATTCAGATGTGCAATAATAAACCCAACCCCGACTTTTAATATTGCAACAGGGTAACTAAGTAGTCACGTGCAACAAAATTACGCGCGCGCAGTGCTATAGCTAGTCCAGCCAGCAAGTACGCGAGCCAACTCTAGAGATGCAAGAAAACAGCTTGACTTCAAATTTTTGCCTTCCCCTACTCAAACCACCACCTGAAAAGATATAAGAATCACAACCAAAATGAGTGATTTGAAAGACCGATTCAACCCTCGATCAGAGGAAGAAGGGCTTATGCTTGAGGCAGAAGAAGCAGGCAGAAAGGGTACTGATTCTTCTTCTGAAGAATATCTTGAAGAGTCTCCTGAAGCTAGCTCCACTGAGGACTCCCCGAAGCCTGCCAAAAAGGAGATCTCTGCCAAAACCATTGACGATAGCCTTACAAATTTGGTATCTTCTCTAGATATCAAACCACGTGTATCTGAACAACCATCTGCGGAACTTCCTAAGGAAAGCGCCAAAGCTCCTGACGCAACCGTCAAAGAACCTGATTCGACTCTTATCGAAAGCTCATATGAAGTTAAAGTGAAGCTGGCCGACATCCAAGCTGACCCCAATTCGCCTTTGTATTCGGCCAAATCATTTGAAGAACTTGGATTGTAAGTTTTACTTCAATACCCATTTTGAAATGTGCTAACCATTTAGAACTACTGAGCTACTGAAAGGTCTATATGCGATGAAATTCAGCAAGCCTTCAAAAATTCAAGAGAAAGCTTTGCCATTATTGCTAGCAAGCCCCCCTGTAAACTTTATTGGTCAAAGTCAATCAGGTACTGGTAAAACTGCGGCATTTACACTGACGATGCTGTCGCGCGTGGATATAAAGTTACAGAAACCCCAGGTTATATGTTTATCACCTGCGCGAGAACTTGCTCGTCAAACTATGGATGTTGTTGAAGCGATGTCGAAATACACGGGTATCACCTCAGGATTAGCTGTTCCAGATTCAGTTGGTAGAGGCCAGAACATCCAAAGCCAAGTTATTGTAGGCACTCCTGGAACTGTTATGGATTTGATTCGCCGAAAACAGCTTGATGTTACTGCTATCAAGATTTGCGTTCTAGACGAAGCAGATAATATGCTAGATCAACATGGAATGGGATCCCAATGCAGTCGCGTCAAAAAGATGCTGCCAGGAAAGATCCAAGTAGTGTTGTTTAGTGCTACCTTCCCTGAAGAGGTCTACCAATATGCCCTGCAGTTTGCTCCAAAAGCCAATGAAATTCGACTGAAACAAGAAGAACTGAATGTTAACGGAATCAAACAACTCTATATGGATTGTAAGGACAAAGAAGACAAAATTCGAGTGATCTCTGCGCTGTACGAAATTTTGACTATTGGCTCTTCTATTATTTTTGTGCGCGAAAAGGCCACTGCCAACTTTTTGTACAAGAAAATGCAAAGAGAAGGCCACAAGGTATCGGTTCTGCATGGTGACCTGACTCCTGAAGACAGAGATAGACTGATCGATGCATTCAGAAACGGCGAGACTAAGGTTTTGATTACTACTAATGTGCTATCACGTGGCATTGACATTTCAACTGTCAACATGGTTATCAACTTTGACCTGCCTACTGACCGCAGTGGCAGGGCGGACCCCTCTACCTACTTGCATCGTATTGGACGTACTGGTAGATTTGGCAGGGTTGGATTGTCTATTTCTCTTCTTCATGATCGCGCATCGTTTGCAGTTCTACAAGAGATCCAAGCTTACTTTGGTGGAATTGAAATGACTAAAGTCCCATCAGACGACCTAGATGAGCTTGAAGAAATTATGGTAAAAGTTCTCAAAGACAACTGATGAGTGGAATAAGTATAATTTAGTTTAGAAGTTTTTCAGTGATAATATCATTATCATTTAGCTGTCGTTTGTTGGGTGGTTCTTGGGTTGTACATGTCTGTGAGGATGTTATCTCCTCAGGGGAAGTTGAAATGAGTAGCGATCTTGAGGTGAAATTGCGACTACAGAACTAATTTACGTAGCTGGCGATGGCCCTATAAAGATACAGTATCCTGAGAATTCGCTACAATTGACCTTAAATACAAATATACAAGATATCCTAGCCATAGACGTTGCTCGTTCTCGCGCACTCGAAGATCCTCAAGTCCAGATAAAGAGGGTTTCTTGATCCAGCAGGATTTGTCAGCACCTGCCGAAAAAAAATTGCAGGGAAAAAAAGAGTCAACGACCACCACACTCCTTTTTCTCTTGCCTACTACATCATCTTAGTTTTATTCAAACACCATTATACTTTCATAATGTCAGATCTTGCTCTCAACATTCTGAGCTCCCTGGACAAAGCTCCTAAGGGAACCATTGCGGACACTAGAACTGCGTTTCCCGGTGTTAGCGCTGATCTCCTTCAGGCCGCTATTACTTCGCTCGCTGCCAAGTCCATGGTAACTTTCAAGGCCAATGAGAAAGATCTTTGGTCTCTCACGCCCGAGGCTGAGGACATTGCTGCCAATGGATCTCACGAAATTCGTCTTTATGATGAGGTGGTCAAGTCACTGGAGGGCTTGAAAATTGCCGATGTCGGAAAAGTGCTGGGGGCCAGTGGAAAGCTCGGCCAGCAGCGCGCCTTTAAGAATGGATGGGTTCGCAAAGACGGCGATAAACTTGTCAAAAACGTAGACGAAAAGCCTGTTGACTCGACTGCACAGGACCTCATCAAAATTCAAAAAGAGGGTACATTAGCCGACGCCAAGGAGCTCGCTGATTTGAAAAAGCGTAAGTTGGTTAACAAAACCAAGTTATTGTTTTTCTCTATTAGCAAAGGACCTGAGTTTGCCCTTGAGATCCAAAAGCTTGAGACCGATCTGTCTATTGAAATGATTCAATCTGGTGCTTGGAAGACCGCTACTTTCAAGCCCTACAACTTTTCTGCCGAGGGAACATCCCCTGGTGCCGGTGCCCTACATCCACTGAACAAGGTGCGAGAAGAGTTTAGACAGATTTTCTTTTCCATGGGTTTCACCGAAATGCCCACAGCCCAGTACGTAGAGTCTGGATTCTGGAACTTTGACGCCTTATATGTTCCCCAGCAGCACCCTGCTCGTGATTTACAAGACACTTTTTACTTGAAGAACCCAGCTCTTGCTGACAAGCCTGAAGATAAGCAATATTTGGAAAACGTTCATGCGGCACATGAGACTGGCGCCTACGGCTCGTTGGGTTACAGGTACCCCTGGAAGCCTGAGGAGTCCCAGAGATTGGTGCTGCGTACACATACCACTGCTATTTCCGCTGCCATGTTGCACAAACTTGCCCAAGACCCTAAGCCTGCACGGTACTTTAGCATTGACAGAGTTTTCCGCAACGAAGCAGTTGACGCCACTCATCTTGCAGAGTTTCATCAAGTAGAAGGTGTAATTGCTGACTACAACCTGACTTTGGGTGATTTGATTGGATTCATGGAGCGTTTCTTTGCTAAGATGGGTGTTCATAAGTTGAGATTTAAGGCTGCGTATAACCCTTACACTGAGCCCAGTATGGAGATCTTTGGCTGGCACGGAGGGCTTGCCAAGTGGGTTGAAATCGGAAACTCCGGAATGTTCCGACCTGAGATGCTTGAGGCTATGGGATTGCCTAAGAACATGAGAGTTCATGGTTGGGGTCTGTCGTTAGAGCGACCTACCATGATCAAATATGCAGTTAGCAACATCAGAGAGTTGCTTGGGCACAAGGTATCGTTAGATTTCATTGAAAGCAATCCTGCAGTGCGTCTTGATGAAGATTTGGTGTAGAGATAATGATGGAAGTAATTATTATTCAAATGAATATCATCGCCATGTTTTATACGTCACGGACCCATATAATTTGTCTCTTGGCGTATTTTTCGGTGTTGCGTTTCACTTCTATTGAAACTATTTAAAAGAAGAACAATCGCTCCGTAATTTTTTTTCTTTCTTTCTTCTTTCCGCCACACCATTATTCAATTATTTCAAACCAAGTTCAATCTAAGACCATCTTTACATCTTCAACAATGGCTTTCACCTGTTCCGACATTTTCAAGATTATTCTTGGTAAGTGTTTTGCTTGTGGTTGCAGTTGCCATTAACCAGAACGGGACTATGACACAACTGCTTGGGGATCTCACAAACTAACTAATTTCATTTTCGTTGTCTAGCTGTCATTCTACCACCGCTTGGAGTTTTCTTAGAACGCGGGTGTCACATGGATCTGTTCATTAACATCCTGCTCACATGCCTTGGATATTTCCCAGGTATCATCCACGCACTTTACATTATATTGAAGTATTGAGACTAGAGAGTCATAAGTACAACAATTATTTCTCTTTCTCTTAATTACTCGTTTTCCATTTATCTTTAAGCCATATATGCCTTTTTTTGGTTTCTTCATTCTCAACATAGGTATAATGTACTACTGTACAAATATTCAGTTTTTCCTGAACTTTGTTTCAAGTATGCGTAGTCGTTGATTTCACAATCATCATTTCACCTAAAACTCTTCACACATGTAGAGCATATTATGGGCATAGAGAGATGTCTAAATTTTAAAGATACATGATCAAGAAACAGCATACTGTAGGAGCTGTGTAGGTCGCATTGTGAACGCAACTCAAACGATGAGCCTCAGGAACAATTAAACAGGTGGGGCTGTCAAAATCTCAGCCTCGTTATAAAAGACCCATGGCAGTAGCAATCTTAACCAGTGTGTAATTATAATGGTAAGTTAACAGCAGGCGGTGAGGTGACGTGCGCAGAACGCTCGAAGAGAAGGGAGCACGACCGAGTCGGTCAGGCAGTTCGCGCTGAGATTGTGAGATATTTAAAAGATCAACTCGAAATACAAGAAATCCAGCGCTTACACCAGAGCCTTGAGCCCTAGAATGTTACCCCTTACTATTAATATACAGCGCAGTATAGTATGAGTATACTGGTATACCTTCCATTTTCTGTTTATATATAGACTATAGCAGGCCCTAAGCAGGGCCATAGACCACATGGAGTAGTCTTTAATTACTTTATTACAGTATATCGATCTTATGGCGTGTGTATCAATTGCAAATGAGATTGTGTGTGGCGCATTATTTTTTTTACGTGCCGTACTCTGGCAGTTTAGTTCTGGTTTCGAATTTTTTTTGAATTTTGTGAATTTTTTTAAATTTTTTAAAATACTGTAATCTTTCAGAAAAATGGTAAAAAAATACACCGTATAAAAGCCCACTACGGTGCACACACACAAGGTGGCGCTTTGATCAACAATATTAATGCATTTGCTGGAGTTGAATTAATATTGATGGGACATCATGGGAGGCAAGGAGAAACGCGTGGGTGCGTTGGCTGATAATGATCACTCAGCCTAGGTAGGAAATTAAAATTTAAGAAATTTAAGAAACCTAAACATAAATGAAAATAATTTTACCTGAAACTAAAGACGGTTATATTGTAGACATATGATATCTGGAATGAAATTCATAGCAATAAAAGCCAATTTTGGCTCTCTATATGTCTAGCAAGTCGCCGCCAACCACTAGTTGTAGTAGGGTATATATATTAGCCATCACAAGTCGAAAGAAGCTCATCAGGCACCTGTTGTCAGATTGACGTAGATATATCTTTTCCTCATTGAGAAATATTGAGGATGATTTCAGGATCGCGATATAGCCAGCAATTGCTGAGCCATGTTGACTACGGAGGCAAAAATATTTAAACTCTGCTCAACCTTTTCAATCAAACCACTCTAAGCCTCTAGAATTTGAATATATCGGTACACATCAGTTGAGGGCACCGGCGCTAGATGACGAGTCAAAGATCTAAAAATTTGGGAAGCCTGTCCAGTAGTCTATTTCCATAATTCCATCAGTAACTTTTAAGTAAACCACTGCGCAACGTGCACATGTATGGAAGAAATGTTCTTCAGTAAAATTTGTTCCTAAATATTTAGACGTTCTGAGTTCTGAATTGCTTGGCCAGTTTAAATTCTTGGGTAACCTCCACCCGAATTTCTATTTCGTAAAACGCTTCAAGCTCATATAGTATGTATTATAGTGACTATAGTCTATAATAATCCATTGAATAACTGACTGGCAGACTGACTGACAGGCCGACTAGCTATACTAGATCTCGATATACATGCTACTTGTAGTATTTAAGAAGGAGCGCGAGCTTATAATATACTGATCGGCTTTCCGTGATGGTCCACATTTTTCAAAAGCCGAGAGGCTCGATGGGTACGCGTAGGCGGGCTTCCAAAAGGTTTAAAAAATTCGAAAAGGCTTGGCACCAAAAACAAGGAATTAAAGGAATGATTGATTGTCTAGTCTAGCTGTTATCAAATAGAGAGTAGTCTAGCAGCTCTAGCTTACTACGGAAGTAACTTCCCTTCCTTTCCTTTCTTTGTCACTGGTATATGGCCTAAATTTGCTTTAGATTTTTATAACGGAGCAGTGATTTTGTAACGCATTGTAAAAACTCCAATAGGGAGCACACGCTAATGGCCCGAACGGTCAATGGCCCAGATGGCCAAAGTAGCCAATGGGAAACAGGCTCAGATATCATTTCACACTATCATGATTACTTTGAAGAATGAGGCCAGCATCGGATACTGGTTAATCTTTTTGAAATTGGTGCTTTAATTGGTGCGTTGAGAATGATATTTAGGTTTCTTAGGGAATATGACTAGTCTACTGTACGTACTTCTAATCTATAATTCAAAGTTATGTTCAATTAGACGTAGATGCTATGACTACCAGTACTCCTTGATTTATGAACTCCAAGAAACCCTTCAACTACTGTAAAATAAACTTTAGGCCCTACAACCCTCACCTCCACATTATTACAGTTATCGATTACCAGTTACATGATATCTACAAGATATTGATGCTGGTAATGATCAAATGTAAACAATAGTAAAATTGGACCAATATCTGCTTGTAAGCTGTCCCAATCTCGAACAACCCCAAGACACATTATGCAAGGTTTCAGCTACTCTGAATCTTGCAATGGGCCCAAAGCAGTAAACTTTTTCTTATATGAAAAGGAGTAACCACACACCCGAAAACGCGGGAGATATCAAGTGGATATTGTTATGGCTAAAGACCGCTGTTTACCCAAAGCGGCCACCAACTGTTAAATGCAGAAGGGGGAGTAGAACTAGAGGCATTAGACTACTCGGGCCTTGATGGAGGCAACACGACAAAGGGCGAAGGCCTAATACAATGACAAACTGTTATATTAACAGAGTCGTCAATTCTCATAGCAGGAGGGAGGAGGTTTCATATTTACTCTTTTTTTTTTTTTTATTATATATATTTCGTCTTCGAGATGTTCTCCTCGTTAATCAATTCAAAAAAAAACACAAAAAAGCTCAGACCATTTCCTTATGTTCCAGGTCCGTCTCGTCCTTGATTTAGTTCATCCCGCAAAATGTGTCGTTTAGCTTTAAGCTATCAACTTTTGAGAAAGTAGTGAAGTGATATTTCATTAACATTATAGGCTTTGAAAGGTTCCCTCCTAAACAAACCCAGCCTTAGACTAGCCTAACCCGGAGGCAGATATAATTAGTTAACTTAACTTGAAAGCATGCCTCAAGCTGTTTGCCTCAAGCTGTTTGTTCAACTTTGACTGCACAACAAAACTAATCCAGTGATCAAGTTGGAACTGGGCTTTCCTACGTCTTTTAAAGGCACCATGGTAGCAGTGAGTGGCACTTGAGCTTATTTTATCTTCTACTATGACACCGATGCTTCCAAAGAGCCGACTACAGATAGCCTCGCAGGATACTGATACTCACTTCACGCATTTCTCTCTTTTCAAGGTTTGCTTCTACACAATTAATGGATATTTTGTTTTGAGAGTTGCCATTGGTAACATGATAGCCTTTGTAACTTTTATGGGCAGCCAGCACTGCTTTATTTATCGTATTGGATCAAATCATTTAAGGATACTGGACTACTTTATTCCTCGTATTGTTAGAACGTTTTTGATCGCTTCCAGCGTGTAAACTATTTTGACAACTGGTATACTAGAAGCTCAATAAGAGACTTATAGTCTTGGATACTTAGGGGTCTTTGCGTAGACTACAGTACTTTTTTACGCTGATAGGCTTTGTAATAGCATATTATTTCCCTACTTGACATTACTTAAAATCTTTCCAAAACTAGACTACATCGGTTGAAAACTTCTCACTATTGCTCTACTTGTTCTGAATACGACCATAAAACGAACGTAGATGTAACTGACCTTAAAGGACTTGAAATTTTAGTCTTAAAAGGAATCTCTGAGCTGAATGCTACGCGGAAAAGCTTTTTGAGAAAAATAATGCGATAACCTGGCTTAAAGTTCATCCAGGTCGTATAAAGCCTATATTTAACGTAATACCACGATGTAGATTTCTGCTAAGAGAGCTTGACGGATGCTTGTACAGTACATCTATTTACTTAACTGTCCATAATTATTGACAGTTGGGTGATTTTGGAACTAAAGCCCTTTTTACGAATAGACCAGTCCAGTCTAAAAAAGACTACTGGGTGGTTTATGGCTTTTTAAAGATCTTATAAGATTTACCCTAACGCGCAAAACGAGATTAGATCGGAACTGGAATTTGGGATGTGAACGGATTGCAAAATTTAAAAAAGAGCTTCGTGGTCGGGTCCCCCACAAATAAAATCTACCGATATAGCGGCTATAGCCTACCAATGATCACGAGAGAAAAAATTCCAAATAATTAGACTAATGGAATCGCTAAGACCTTGAGCTAAAGTGATATTTCGAAACATTGATGCCATGGTCTCAAACTAAAGTATATTGATTCAAGAGTACATGAGTTAGCTAAGTTGCACGGCATTAGACTAATACTAGTGGTTGATATAAGGTAGCTAATATGCTTAAAAGGTGTTTTCATGCCGGTCCTTTCCAACGCCGACTATGATTTGAGAGCGAACTATTCTGATTGGATGAATTATACTAGTCTACCATTTTTTTTAATTCTCAGAGTCACTTGAATAGCTGACTCATCAAATAGATAATTAATAAGCACAGCCGTGCAATACTTGAAACCTTCAAGGTATTTTTTTTTTTTTCGTGTGCTCCCTTTTAACAGGACTTACAAACATTGTTAACGCTTTTGAAGTCAGAAAGAGCGGAACTACTGCTCTTCGCATATCAATTTTTTGTTGACATTTAACGGGTCTGTTTGCCCTCAGCTCTTGACGCATCTTTTTTCTTGTCTTTTCAACGCTCCAAGTCTGGCCTAATGATCGATACTTGGAGAGACAGACCGACAAATTTAACACATATGTGTAACGTGCACTCATAGAAGGCTAAAAACTTTCTTTCAGAATATGAATTTATCTCCAATTGCCATGAGAGTCTCTAATATTGCCTTTACTTCATCACTGGTATCGCCAAAAGATGACCTTTGCTCTGCCACTGCTACGTGTTCTGGCCACTTGTACAACCCGTGTGAACCTTGTCCCTCAAACCACCCTTGTGATCACTGCAATCCCTGTGGGCCATGTGAGCCATGTGAGCCGTGTGAACCCTGCGAACCATGCGAACCATGCGAACCATGCGAACCATGCGAACCATGCGAACCATGCGAACCATGCGAACCATGCGAACCACCCGATTCATGTGAACCTTGCGAACCACCCGATTCATGTGAACCTTGCGAGCCTTGCGAACCTTGTGATCCATGCCCTCAAGATGCTTCCACTGACGACTGTAATATCTGTGATCTAAACGGGCGTGTGGTTCCCGGAACCACGATCGACACTTCACTCGCTATTGTTGCTGCTGCTGCAGAATTCATATCTAATGAGTCTCTAGGCTTTATGCCATTCCCTACATCCTCTCAATCTACAGACCTCGCTTATGGGAATGCTAAATTTGCTCAAAATCAGCAGCATGATATGATAGCTTCTTGCTTTTACCGTGCCGACCGCGACTATACAGACACCGGCCTGCAGTATGACTATTGTGGTAACAATTCGCTCAACTCCAAGGATACACTCGCGTCGCACTCTGTTGCAAACGGCGCTCCTAATAATTATCCAGCTATGGCTCTTTTTTCTATGGACTACCTTCAGTCAATGTCGCAGCCTCGTGTTAGTGCAAGTCGTGGAGAAGTTAATAGCCTCTCTAATAAACCAACAATGAACACGGGGTTTTCTGAAACAACTAGCTATCAACAGCAGCAGCAGCAACAGAAACAACAACACCACTATCAACAATCGAGCCATCAGCTATGTAATGCTACTCATGACCAAGCTCAACATCACGCTCTCCGTCATCTATCAAACCCCCATCCTTATCACTCTCAAGTCTTATGCTGTCATACCCAAGTACGGCTTCCTCAACAACCTTCTCATGGTAGATATCCCTCTTCACCTCAATTGGGCAGTAAAAGCGATAGCAATATTTCATCGCCTTCATCAATATTTTCTTCTCCGCCAAATTCCATTGTTTCCATGGCTTCGAGCGTACCATGGAGTATTCCAAAGCCTTCAAATATCCAAAACCATCACATCTCGGCTTCTAAAATTGGCAAGGGCTCAACAAACTTTTACGATGAGTGGACAACGGATACGGAAGCCGCGTTTGCTGCACATATGCACCCTATGCAAATGAATATGTCAAATACTAGGGGACCAGGGTCCTCATCTGCTTCGAGTGTTAATGAACAGGTGGCACGGGGAGGGTTTACCGTCAAACGCTCATACGAAGAATATTTGACTGGTGATTCGGAATCAAAGTACTTTATGACTGACTGGGATAATTGCAACATTGACATATGTGAGCTCAGCAACCTCTTGCAACCACCGAAAAGTTCACATCATAGTTCCCAGCAAAGGAATCAACACTTGCTTTGTGGAAATCACCAGAACCAAGGTCCATTGGATAATAGGAATTCTGACAGCCCTGTCAGTAAACTTTCTTCAAAGTCTCCTGAGCATATTGTCAAGTCGGAGGTGGTTAGTCAACAGAGTGGAGTGAAGTCGTTTAAATGCGAATGGAAAGCATGTAATTATCAATGTACAGATGTTGACAGGTTCATGTCACATGTACGACATGCCCACGTTGTGAATGTTCTTGAGCATAAGGAAAGCAAGGGTGACGTCAAGCTCGAGGCTGATGCTGATGCTGACCAGAAACTGTTTGTGACTTCTAAAAGTTCTTCCAAAACGAACAAAACTCATATATGTAGGTGGTTACACTATGACGACACCAGCGAGTGCGGAAGCGTGTTTGAATCGACGCAGTCACTTAACCTACACGTCATCGACGACCATGTAGGACTACGAAAGAACTCATATGTATGTAGATGGGCTGGATGCGAGCGGCAGGGACGTCCCTTCACGCAACGACAAAAGACGCACCGCCATCTCATCACACATACGAAAAACAAACCGTTTGTTTGTAGCAAGTGTGGAAACTCGTTTTCGGAGAGTTTGGTTCTGAAGCAGCACATGAGAACGCATTCGGGCGAAAGACCGTTTGAATGCAAGGTATGCAAAAAAAGATTTGCGGCTAGCACGGCGTTGTCTGTTCACATGCGAATACATACAGGAGAAAAGCCGTTGGGTTGTAAGTGGCCAGGGTGCGAGAAGAAATTTTCAGAGTCTTCTAATTTAGCGAAACACATGAAAAGTAAGTTCAGGAATAAAGAGTACACAAGCTCTAGATGGAGAAAAAAAAAGAACTAACATTTTTAAAAAAAAAAAAAAATTAGTTCATCAGGTTGGAAAACCGTACGCATGCTCTTTTGAAGCTTGTGAACGTAGGTTTGTGAGGAATGATCAGCTTCAACGACATGCAAAAACACACGAAGCGAAAGCTTTGAAAAAAATGAAAAAGGAGAATACAGAACCCAAACTTGAAGACGCTATACCGGTATAACGGGAAGGGCCTATCTGTCTTACATAGATTCTCATCGTTTTCGCATGATCAATTTCGCATTATTATTCAAGAAGTCGCTAATATTTATTTATTTTTATTTATTTAAATTAATTTTTTTTTTTTTTCTAAAGAGAATTCGAAATTCTGGCCTGGTAAGCGTTCCAGCCAGCATCACGATATCGCTTTCCTTCCGTAACAGCATCTCTTCCCTTTCCAAACAACCCGCGACCAACAATAATGACATCAGAGCCACCCTTGACCACCGTATCAACAGTTCTATACTGCTGGCCCAGAGCATCACCCGTATCGTCTAACCCAACACCCGGAGTCAAGATCAAAAAGTCTTCACCCTCGGCCTCATGCATTCTGTTTTGAGCAATGAATCCAAACACAAACTGAGGGTTGCTTTTGGCAATCTCCACCGTTTTGGCTGTATATTCGCCCACGGCCAGTGATCCCTTTGAAGAAAGCTCCGCAAGCATGATCAAGCCGCGATCAATCTTGGTGGTACTGCTGACGGATGCAATGTACTCATTGGCAGCTGATTCAAGGCCCTGAACAATTCCGGCGCCAGGCACACTGTGGGCATTAGTGATATCGGCCCACTTCACAATCGAGTAAACACCGCCGGCGTACTGCGCCTTGACGGTCGACCCAATGTCGGCAAACTTGCGGTCCTCGAAGATGACAAAGTTGAGGTCTTTGGCAAGCTTTACGAGAGGCAAAACTGTGCCCTCGTAAGTAAAGTCGGAGATGATGTCAATGTGTGTCTTGACCATGCAAATGTAGGGTCCTAAGACTGTAGCAAGGTGGAGCAGCTCGGCTGTAGTGGTCACGTCTAGCGATGCGCACAGGTTGGTCTTCTTGGAGGCCATGAGGAGAAGCAGACGACGTGCTGTGGCACTGGAGTGGGTAGCAGCCCGCTTCTCATAACTGAATTTGACGTTGTCTGCCATTGTATCTATTGAATTCCCTTGAGAATGGTTGTTTGTACGGGAGAGCTGCAAATTTTTAATTTTTTTTCTTTTTCACGCGCATAACTCAAAATCTTAAATCTGGACTTTTTTATAAATATCAAATTTAAGTACTGTATCGTAACTTACATATCTAATAAATACTTCATTACTCGAGTGTTTCTTCACCCAATAAAGATTCAGTTAAATCTTCTTTTTCAAGCTCATGGGATTCGAATTCATTGGAATTTTTAGACTGAGGAAGAGGACTCGGCTCTTTACCAACTTTTTCTTCCACACTTTCAGGCTGGAGCTGTTGTTTCAAGTCAGGCATCAACACATCCACCCGCTTCCAAGTTTCATTCCAGAACTCCTTCTCCTGCTGCCCGAAAATTGTCCCTTCGGTCTTGTCATCTGACTGCATTACAAGCAACATATTTTTCACCGATTCCTCTACAATCTCTTTCAAAACGGCATCAGGGTTCGTATTCTGTTCCGGAGAAATAAGCTGCTTGAGCGTATCGAGCACCTTGTACCAAAGATCTAGCATCTCAGGATTGTCTGAATTTTCGCCCCGGGTTCGCACCACGTACTGCAAAAACACTCTGCACAGCAGGGCGGCTGCAGAAAAGCGTGTGTGGGTCATACAGAGAGGATCAGTGTCATAAACTTCAGCCGTGAGTAAAGCATCAGTTAACGGGAACAAAGATTGCGCAAACACGCCAACCCAGTCAAAGTCTTTTCGACTATGAGCTACAGGCGACAAAACCACGCGCTTGTAATAATCAAAAGCATGTTGACGAATCTTTCGACATGGATTGATACATTGCTGCGAAAGTGTCCGAACGTATGGAATCCATGTCACGTCAGCGGCTGTTTGATCCTCTCCAGCTGCGTTAACAACCGTTTCAAGTATTTGGACCAAATCAAGAGCCTCGATAGCATTCTGCACTTCTACTTCCATGGTTGCAATAACCTCATTGGCCATTTCAATAGCTGTTCGATGATCGTACTTTTTGTTGAACTCAACTGCGATTGCCGCTTTATCCTGTTCTAACTGCGCTCCGCGGGCTCCAATACTCGCAACTTCGCCTAATAATTCAAGCACACTAACGAGATTTGTAGATGTGATTTCGTTTGTTGATTTGATAACATCACTCACAAACGAAAACACGGTACCTGTGCTTTGCCTTTGACTGGCTGCTATCTTGAGAAGAGACCAGAATGCCTCCATTTTTAACACATGGTCACAAGACCAAACACCTTCATCTGCCAAAGCAGCTAAAGGAACAACTAAGGCCGGAGTACAGGGGACTAAAATGTCGTGTTTGATTCCGTTTATAGCTGTAATGGCCTCGATTAATTCTGGCAACAGATCATCGGAAGCATGGCGTAGAGTAACCAGATAGTAAACCAAAACACGAGTCAAAAAATTCTGATTGTCCCCCTTGTATTCTGTTAAATAACGATACAGTAATCTAACCACAACATGCGATACTTGGGAGTCACTTGACTCAACAGCAATCAGAGCTGCTAGCTCAAGCAAGAACAGTGTAGCTGGGTAGAACGGGTTATAACTAGTTGAATTATCGTCAGCGTAAATGGGGAGTACTTCTTCGATTGCTGCTACAACGATC
Organism: Geotrichum restrictum; assembly: GCA_030563985.1. Taxonomy (NCBI): domain Eukaryota; kingdom Fungi; phylum Ascomycota; class Dipodascomycetes; order Dipodascales; family Dipodascaceae; genus Geotrichum; species Geotrichum restrictum. The sequence continues at coordinate 73,007 of JAJMKT010000022.1, read as the reverse complement.
AGACTGTTGGGAGAAGAGAGTTTCAAAACATTTTCAAGAAATCCACTGACTCCACACGAATTGACACAGTCAACAGCGCATAGAGTCGTATCAATTTCATGTTCAGTAGGTTCAGGAATAGAATCATTGTACCCACTAAGGTATGAGGAGAGAGTCGAGAATAAACCTACTACCTCCTTGCCAATTTTGGAACGTTGTACAACATGAGTTGGTTTCACAAACGGTAAACAGGGAAGGCCGAATTTTCTCTGCTTTTCGGAAAATTGAGCACTTAACATTGCGTAAAGATACAGATTTGTGATAGCGGGCACCAGATCTTTCCATGAATTGCTGAGGCTTTTGGTATCTGCCCCAGCAAGACGAAACATCACCACAGCAGCAAATTGAGCCTTTAAATCTTGCCCAAATTGTGTGGATAGATTGCTAACATAAACTTTGTCATTTTCAATCTGAATTTGAATGGTAGAATCTGGCACTGACAAATCGCCGACTGAGAGTGTCGAGATCTTGCACAATGAAGTCGAAATCTGGTCCAGAACCCCAGGAATTTGATAATAATTAGCAATTTTGGCGATATGGTCGAAACCTGTAATAACGCGTGAAAAAATAGCGTCCTCGGTAGCTGTTGCAAAAACATATGAAAGCATGGTAACGACCGGCTTCCACGTAGACTGAAACATATCTTTGTCGAAAGCACTTGAGGTGCATACTTTCAGCAAGCCAGCTTGAAGTGATTTAGCTTGGACCTCTTTCCAGGTGTGTTCAAAACTTTCCTCATTGTCGTGCTCCTCAGGCATTATGATCTCGCGTTGTTTTATTGTGTAGTAAATGTTATCCAGATATTCCGGAGGAAAATCATTTTTGCCGTTCATGCCTCTTAAATTCCTTCTAAATTCCTCGCTGCTCATCTGACGCTTATTTTGAGGATTGTGTAAATCTGTGTTGAGCATGATTACGGCAAAACTTAAAACAAAAGCAGCGTCTTTATCGGTAACGTTTTTAATATTGTTCTCTCCGCTCACGTAGTGTTCAGCAAACTTTTCAATGATCCGCTCAATCTGCTGAGATTCTCCTGGAAGTCGGAATGCGGAAAACAGCTCACGAATAGCTGTATCGAGGGAAGTGTTGGAAAAGTCAAAGTCCTTCACAAACAAATCAAGGTAATCTTTGTTTCTAGGCTTTGCCAGAAATTCTCCAAGTTGTTTCTTGCGGATGCGACCAGATCGACGAAGAAACTGAACAGCACTAGCAGGCGAGTCGTCCGGAATTAAGTTGTGCTTGACTAGAAACTTGAGTCCATCTGACGGATTTTCGTTGAAGCATTTTGTTGCTTCGATTACCAATCTTTTCCGAGCTTTATTTTGCATGGTTTTCTCAACAAGCTCTTTATCGTCAACAGTATCTGGCAACCTTTTTGCTAGCGAAATGAGATAGCCTAAAACAGCTTCAAGACATAAGGGTTGTACAGTTGAAGTCGACCATGCCGTTGCATCTGGATAGGCATTGCGACACAAAAAGTCAATTAAGTCAACACACAGGTCAGCGCGATCTACATCGCAGTCATAATTAATAAACAAGTTGACAAAAAACGAAGGAATTCGAGCAAGACTAGCTATTGCTTCCACCATCATCTCCCGAGAATCGGGGCTTCGGCTGCTGATGAACGAAGGGGTACCATTATGCAAATTTGGGGTAACACTATTCACTGGTGTGCCCACTTTTGACGGATAAGCAGACGAGTCTGTACCGGCTCGGGGGATGCTAGGAACGCCATCGTAAAAAATACTGTCCATACCTGCTACTCGGACAATTTCTGTCATAGGGCTTAAACAAGTTAGTAAATAGGTAAGAAACACTTCCTGGTGCAATTTCAAGTGTTCACCGGTGGTTTGAATAATTGTGTTGAATACGCGGAGCGCTTTTTGTAGAAGGGCTGGGTTATCGGAGCGAATAAGTGAGAAAATGCGTTTTAGAAGAGTATTAGTAGTGAGATTGAGAAAAGATTCGTGTTTTGCAAAATGGTTTCCAGAGGATTCAAATGCAGAGTTAATTAATTCAAGGGCCATAATTCTTGTAGTGTCTGTATACTGATGAAAGTTCGTGGGATCGATAATGGAGATCAGCACTCTAAAATACTCGCGCAGCGATGCCAGACCGTACCGTTCAAATGGCTTGACGATATGACTCAAGTGGCCACTTTCCTCATCAAGAGTATCAGCTACATGAACGAGCTCCTCAGATGTTGGATCATCTTCTCCCACAGGCTCTGACATTTGCAAGTCATTCTTTTTAACCGATTTCGCGTCGATTAACACTTCCGGCTCAAGCTCTGATAAACGCAAAAATACAGCTCGCGACAATTTTTTTATGGTCATCTCGGCAGACCTTCGTAAAAGGTCACCTCGACGCATTTGACAAGCCATACTGAGGCAGGTCTCAATAACGTCGCATACGGTTTCGTCGTTAATTTGATCACTACCGATACCGCACACAACTTCCTCCATTAGTGAAAGAACTTTGAGAAGGACAGCATTGTCCTCAGCTTGATCGGTTGCTTCAAACCGACAGTGGGTAATTGCCGTTGCCAAGTCACATATCGCTGGTTGAAGGCCGATGGTATTCTTGGAGACAATGTCATACTCAATAAACTTGGTGATAGCCGATAAAGCTAAAAAGGTTATTGGGCCTGTAGTGGATTGTGAAGAAATCACGTCTAGGAATGGCGCAAATATGGTACCAGCAGTCAATTCGGAAACATTATTACAATAGGTCAAGTGGGATCTAAGCTTCGCGAAGCCAGTGATCAGAGGGTTATCCTTGTAACGCGTTAGATTTGAATTTCAGAGGTTTCTGCCAACAAACTTACTACACCAATTGAATTATTATTGAGGGTTCGCAGGCCAAAGCGGGAGGCGAGACTTTCGTATTCTTCCTCATCTGAGGCAGGTATGCCCAGTATTGAGGCCACGCCAGAATTGGCCCAGCGCGCGTTTTTGCGCATGGCAAAAGTCACATAGCCAATCTCATTGGTAATAAGGATAATAGGGTCGATGGATATGGAGGACATCGTCAAATAGCAGTAGTTGGCCTAGAGAACGAGTACTAGCCAACTCTGAGTCTGAGGAAGTATTGATCTGTCAACGTTACTAGAAAATCAATGGGTAGGGGTTTATGGTAGGGGCGTTTAACATTTTAATTGTGTTTGAGAACGCGAAAAGACTTAAAATATTAACTACGAGCTGAGCCATGATCACACACTCCGCGCGCTCAGACATTTCTATTACCGGTAAAATTAAGTGAATTTGTATGCGCTGCCCTCTTGGTAAAATACGTATGAATTTTGATGGCTTCATATTGGCTTCATATAGGTTTCATTCATAAATTACGTTCGCGTTAAATATATATATTACACTCCTTGGAATGTTAGGCGCTGTCCGCACGTCCGGGCGTTGTGGCCAGGCTGGTTACACTTCCCGCATCTTCTCGTAGCAGTTTGTAGCATTGAAAAATGCACAACTTCAGACTTCTTCTTCCCATTCTCTCTTTCTACACTTTCGCTCACTTCAACTGGATATTTTTCATTTTCGTCTACAGGAGATTTTGGTGAATGTTTCGTGGCTACTATTTTGTTCGCTCCAGCCCGCAGAGTAGTAGGTAATAATTGCTCCAAAGAAGGCGGTGAGCGAACAGCACCATGCTGAGGAACAAGTGTTACACATCCATTTCCAAGCCCGTTGACAGGCGAAACACTCCTAATACCACTAGGTGGAGTTACCCGGGATCCCCCGTGTGGGCTTACCGAAGGTATTGACAATCCACTAAGCGCTCTTGGGTCAATGCTAGAAACACCAGACTTGAAAAAGTATTTGATCATGCTCGTCAGCATATGCTCGCGAGATTCCAGCGAAGAGTAGTTGAAAAAATGCTCGCGAACTAGAGCAAAAGTCTGTTCAAACTTATTGGTTAATTTGATAGAAAGCAAATCACTCTCGGACAGCACTCTCTTCGTCATCTTGTGCCTTGAGAGCCACCAGTGAGGATGTAAATCATCCATGGTGACCGGCCGAGATAACGTATGTTTGCAAGGAAGGCCAGTTGTCGTTGTAAACATCCGAGTGCATCTATGCAATGGTTCCTCAAATGACATGGCCTCCAGGTACATTTCATGCTGCTCTTTGATCATCTCCAATGCATGAGTTGATATCTTGAATCGAACACCATCATAGAATGGCACAAAATATTTTACAGGGCAGCGGTGCGTCTCATTCATCATCAGCTCATCATGAGTAGTCTTCATACGCTTCAACATATCGCTGATGCTGTAGTAAAGCTTGAGAAGGTCTGAGCCTGATTCATCTGAAATCTTCTGCAAGGCGGCTTGAGTAACTTCAGCTTTACCCATGGAATAGTTATTGAAATGCATGTGCTGATCTACCCAGGCTCGCACAAACTTCGTCTTATAGGCCAGCCAGTAACATGTCACGAATTCCAGAATCTTGGTACCGGAGTATTTGTGTCTGAAATCCGCTTCGTTGTACGCATAAATATCGGGTGTTTCTGAATCCACAACGTCTTTGAAACGCTTCAGAAATGCCTTTTGATCTTCAGGGTCTGAAAAGGTGCTAACACTCCTTTCATTCACGTCGCGCATCAACTGCGTCAAACAAATCTGGCTTGTGTTTTCGAAAATGCTATCCACTGCATTTATGAGCGCCGGCACTCTATGAGTGATAACCGCCAACGGCCTGTATTCCGTTTCTATGGATTGTCTCGCGGCGTTCTTCAAGCTATGCAGCACCCAGCGAAAGTCGGCTGGACCAGTTTCTTTGATGAAGGCATATCCAACTTCAAAAGTCGTATTAAAGGCGGTCATTCCGACAATATGAACTAAGGTGGGCATTCCGGATGACTGGGTGAAATTGATGAACAAAACTTCAGGAAACTGCTGTAGCATCTCCATGCAGTCCTTCGTTGTCCAAAACAGATGCGTCACGTTTTCGGCTTCGTCGACTTGCTCCTCCAGTATAGCATTATCAAATCGAAGAGCGCCAATAAGCCCTTTCAGCAAGTTGGTAGGGTTACTTGTTTGCTGGGGGCCTGGTGCAGGAAATGGTGGTGTTTCTTGTCTAGGAGGCTCGGGAAGAGTGTAGTCGTCCTGCAATATTTTTTGGTAGTAAGTATACCGTCGCTTTTTGACTGATGCTGCTGTTCCATTAGGGCCATGATTGTGATCGCTAACAGTGACTTTCACAGTCCACGTTTCCAGCTCAGCCGGTTTTTCCACACTCACATCAAACGGGCAGCTATCTTGAGAGGAGATTGGATCAGTTGCCGCCATTTCATCGTCAGGGTATGGTCTTTTACGCGACTGAGTGAAAACGGTATTGAGATCGCAAGAGAATTTGTAGACTCCGTCGGTTTCCTGTATCGTCACAGTGAATCCCTCGTTTTTGGCGAATGCTCTAACATAGTCTATGGCGCTGGTTTTATCATTGAAAGACTTGGGCCCAATCTGTCTGATATACGTTAGGCCGTTCGAGAAATCGGCAGAATGAACTAGTGAGGTACGGATAGTAGATGGCAGAGCCTTAAATTCGACCGTATCCACTATTTTGTCTATAGGCCAAGGTCGATCTGAAAATTCCAAATTGTTGACTTCGCCCAACTCCGTGTTGGCATTCTGTATCGCCTCTGCTGCTGCTGCCACGGCTGCTGCCTCTGCTGAATCAGGCGGGGAGTCATCGGATTTATGACTTGTATGAACGGGGGCGTCTCTGGTTTGTTGAATAGTAGAGCGATCTGGCAAGGAGTTTGAATGGTGTTGCTTTGATTTGTTGGGGCTTAACGAAGCAGGAGAATTACTAGGAGACATGCCTGTGTGCTGGCTAAGGAAGACGGGTTTCTGACGTACTATATTCATTTGATTCGAAGGGATCTGTCATTAATATATAAAGCCCTTATCTGGGAGAGCGTACTAAAATGAGCCAGGCTGAAATAAAAGAAGAAAGGAGAGATTTTTCATGACTAAAAAAACTTGATAAAAAAATTAAAAAATTGAGACCGGAGAAATTGAAGCCGTTTTTATATCCATTTGAAAAATTATAAAAATTCGTTTCCCCCGCAAAAAAAAAGGTTTATTTGTAGATTTTGCAGTTGGTGTGTTGGGATCTTCCTTTACGTATATTTTTAATAGACTACAGTAGCTTAAGAATTCCCACAAAACGATTTCCATTGTTATTTTGATCTCATCACATTCGCTTTGTGGTTTATTTTTCATAAATATTGAAGTCGCCGAGCCAACATTGTAACGCAACATGTGCCATGTGAGGAATATTTAGCTACTACCGTACCGTAGTTACTGCGTAGTATAGCTTAAGTGCTGACTACACTTAGTACACTACACCTGTACATATTCTTATCTAATAAAAGCGCATTATTAGGTAACTTTATTACTCATCATTTATGAGCCTAGGAGCTGCCAATCTGGCCCAATCATGACTTGTGTCACTTTATGACTAAGTCAACAAATCCTTTTATTGTCAACTGATAAATGTTTCATTGCGCATTCGGATTATCCCATCCCCGCCTTAATTGCACATGAGATGGTGTGAACACTGTGAACACTGTGAACACTGTGAAGTCGTAGCATGCAAATCTCGCAGTGCGAGCCGGTCAAGAGACGAGACGAGACGAGTCTGTGCTGCTGACGCTACCGGTAAACGGCATTATAGTGAATGCCTTCTGTAGTATGTCCATCGATGTATACAGTATAATAATAAATGAGCTGTCCTTTAAAAGTGCGTGCACATAAAAAAAAAAAAAAAAACGAATGAGTCTGGACCAGACTGACACAAACTCAAACCCCCAACGCACGGAAAAATAAAATAAAAACTTACGTAAGAAATAGTTAATCCGGAAATCTTCAGGGCATGAACGGGTGCGGCACAGCTGCTTCTCTACGGCGGGGTCTACGGCAGACTCTACGCTGCTATGCCAACTCCTATCTATTCTTTCTTTATAGAAACATATAACATAGGTAGAATGACTGGCCAGCACTTGTGTCACGTAGACGAAAGTCACCAAGTCAAGTCACCAAGTAGACTTGCGTCGCGATCTAGGCCTGTCTGTCACGTAACTCTGTGATGATAAGGGTAATCTCCTTCCCGCTCCAAAGCTTTTTTTTTTTTTGAGACGTTAAATTTACGGCTGGACGGTTTGACGGCTGTCATATTATTATATTCCACTGAATCCACTCTATATATTCTACATTATACTACAGTACAGTGCTGCACCTCACATGGATTAGTCTAGTCTACACAGACTCTACAGTGACTCCACAGAGTCTACACTACTAGCCCAGTTATTTCGGCTCACCAGACAAAAATCCCCGAACAGCATGCACGCTTTGTCGGACCGGTGAACGGCCTAGCATCGGTTTTTGGCCTGGACTATTGTTTACAGGGACTGGGGTTAGTGGAGTTTGGACATCATCCTCATCAGAATCTTGCCTTTTGCGATGCCGACCTGGCGCTGTGGGAGTCATTGGGGTCTCACAAGCAAGCGCTGAAGGTGGCCTAAAGACAAGCGAGGCGTCATTACCATTATTGCTGTGGAACGTAGGCCGCAACATGTCCCGTCTATTATCACCAGTATCTAAACCGTAGTTATCGCCCGTGGTTCGGTTGGAGGAGCCGTTGTGTACTTTTAGATCTTTCAGCTTAACTGGTTCGGGCAAAATAGGTGGTGATATATGTATGCCAGACGACCCGCCCAGTGTAGCGATGATCTTGCTTTTATAGTGCTGGTAAGACGATTTGAACCCTTGTGAGCTTTCAGGGGCTCCGCCTGGGAACATGTGCGCGTTTGAGAATTTTTTATCAATGTAATAATCACTTTCAAGGCTGTCGACACGTTCGTGACTTGTAAAGTGTCTAGCCGGTGGGACATTCTTTGAGATTCTGCGAGAAACATACCAGCAATACAGGAAGCCGATCAACGCAACGAGGAACCACAGAGAGAGTAAGACGGCAGATATCTTAAGTTCCAGAAAAAGAGATTTCTCATAAACCTCTATAACCGAGAGCATGGAAGACTTCATCAAGTCAACGGCCGAGTCGGCAAGACCTGAGATGGTGCTATTTGTAGTCTCGACATTCGTGTCAGAGTCACTTGTACTGGGTAAAATATAGTCATAGCTCACTGTGGGAAGAGCAATCTGAGAGTTGTTGTGAATCCAGGCAATTCCTTTCTGAACAGATTCAATCTTGGACCCTATAACGCTGTACACGACACCAGTGATTCCATCATAAAATGGGGTGTCCCCAAAAGTCTCATTGAGGTCTTTGTTCATAGTAGTCATGAAGACACTCAACGTGTCATTAATACTTCCAGTGGCTGTGTGAACCCACCCTAGCAGGTTATCGTTAATATCGTCTTGAGTATTCTGGATTTGAATATTGGTGGAGTTTGCCCATTCATAAACCTCCGTTTGAACGTCTGCCAGGGCACTTTCAGCAACATGCTCTATTCCTTTAGCCAGATCAGGAAGTGCGTTTTTGACTTGGCTAAAAATAATGAACTGAATGCACACAATCAGAATACCGCACAATCCCAGAGACAACACCATCAAAGCTGGCGGGTATAGGACGTAGTCAACCCACCACTTTGCTAAAGTTTTATGAGTGAGGTTACTAAAGCGTTTCGCTGCCAGCAGCTGAAGACGAGTGACCCATTTGTGGGAGGCGGTTTGAATCAATTCGATATTGTCCAGGCGTTGGTTGCTCGTGGGATTCAAGATCATACTAGGTTGTTTCTCATCACTTGTGGTGTCGTACATATCTTGCACGTCGTCAGCGCACTGTCTGATCCACCTCCATTCCTTTATTTCTCGGTATGCGACCGGAACAATCATAATGACAGCAATAAGGGCAAGAACAATAATGAAAATCTTGGAAAGCAGCGCAACTCCTTCTTGGAGTGTGTCGTAAAAGTCAGAGATACCCGAACCATCTGAGCAAAAACTGATTTGCTGCTTTGCGGGAATGTGTATTGCGCTCACGTTGAAAGGGCTTGCGCCTGTTAGAAAAGTTTCATTGATTTCTTTCTTTAAAAGGTTGAATGGTATGCTGACAACTTCACCAGTAGCGTTTTTAACATCTGCGTAGGTGGGGATATCGCCGCGCAGCTCTTCCAGTTTTGAATTTATGGATGTAGGAATTGAAATATTTTTCAGTGAAGAAACTGAAAGAGAAACGTTGCTTATCAGACTCGCGCTGTTGTCGTCTGAGAATGCGCTTGCAATGGAGTTGAAAGCGCTACTTACAGAGTTGATGGCTGTTTGTAAAGCGTCAACACCGTCCTCAATTCCAGTAACAACTGTATCTAGTGCATCATCGACATAACTTATAATGGCTTCGGTCGCGTTAATTGCCGTATTGGCGGCTGTATCGACAGCTACAGTAAGCAAACAAGTATATGTGCCAACCATCATGCTTATCAAAAAGAGAACCAGTTGCTCTATTACCGTGAGACTCATTATGAGCATTTCAATGAGACCCTGGCGAGTAATAGTAATGCCCTTTGATATGAGCGAATTGGCGCCAATGGCAAGATAATGAGGAGCAGAAGCTGCCGAGCTGCTCAAGTTTTCTGCGGACTTGCAACTGTTTAAAGTATATTTCTCAGCTGTCGTGAGCGAACTAGTGAGAGAACTGCGAAAAAGTGCAATTTTGATGATAACTAAAATGAGAAAGACAGTGTACTCGTTAAGCCAGACCTGGGATAACCTTGCTCGCAGACCGATATATGGAGTAACAGAATCGGCGATATCCCTTGGGGGGCTGTAGTAACTTTTCTGTCCACTATTGAAAGCATTCTGCACGGATCCTGCCATGTCGTGAAACCTTTCAGCCAAGACAATTTTTTTTAGGCCGGTTGGATTCCGACCTTGCGTTTTTTTATTAGGAGTGTTATGTGGTGGGCGGATGCCGTCGAGAATGTCTGATGCCTTTTTGCTGGCGAAACTAAAGCCACCTTCATTGTGATTTTGACTTTTTTCAGTCGAGGATTGGTTTTCTACTATTCGACCTACCACCGCCGTAACTGCGGAAGCTACTTGCTTGATTTTGGGTAGGTGATTCATTATGTTAAACAAATAGTGAACAATGGTGAGAACAACAGAGATGAAGATGGTAAGGTGTTTACAAACAAAATATTAAACGACAACCTCATGGCTATATATAAAAGACTTTATTTAGAAACTTCAAAACATGGCGAATCCTAAAACTCGAGAGTTCTCTTCTTTCAGGTATTTGCGAGTTCGCGGTCTTTAACAGGTTTTACGTTTCCCAAATTGTCGCGATGGTTTCAAATGGGTAATATGCGGCTGTGCGACATAGGCTGGCGAGAAATAAATAAATTTAAGTGTACAGTAGCGCGCCGTTTAAGACATGTGATCGCTACCTCAATTGACTGATTAATTGTTGATTAACATAAAAAGTGAATAAGAATTAAAACTCTAAAAAGTTTCATTTTGCAAGGACCTCATCAAGGTCATAGCGTTCTCTCGTTGCGTGAAAATAAGGACATCTGTACTATAAAAAGGAGATCCGTTGAAACATATACATACTATACAGATCTATACGGTCATTTTTAGACCTTTCCAGGGTGTTCAAGGGACTCCTCCTCCTCCTCTGCCAGCATAAGACTCTCTTGGGATTCCCAGAGCTTAGAATAGAACGAAGATTCATCGCTCAAGAGCTGTGTATGCGATCCTTCTTCCAACACCGCACCATCCTTTAATACAATGATTTTGTCTGTTTCAGCCACAGTTCGTAGCCGATGAGCAATAAATACTGATGTCGTCTTTTGTCCCCGAATCAGTTGGTGTATGTTCTGGAGAAGCTGCTTCTCGGTTTCAGTGTCCAAGGCAGAAGTTGCCTCGTCAAAAAAGATTATGGGTGACTGTTTGAGCAAAACTCGGGAAATGGCTAGTCGCTGCTTCTCGCCACCTGAAATCATCAGACCTCGCTCGCCTACTTTGGTTTCATATCCCTCTGGAAGCTGCTCAACTAGGGATGTCAGCCGCGCGCGGCGGGTTGCCTCTTCGACCTCCGCGTCAGTAGCGTCCAGCCGGCCGTATCGGATGTTGTTTCGGATCGTGTCATTGAACAGTGGTGTATCTTGCGGGACGACACCAATTGCGCGGCGCAGTGACTCTAAAGTAATGTCTCTAATTTCCTGGCCGTCAATATATATGTGGCCACCCTCGACGTCATAGAACCGGAACAACAGACGCAAGATTGTGGATTTTCCGGATCCAGAGGGGCCGACAATAGCGACCTTTTGACCCGCAGGAATGGTAAAAGTGGCATTTTTCAGAATCTTTCGGTTCTCGTGGTACCCGAAAGTGACGTTTTCAAAGCGAATCTCGCCTCCTTTGAAGTCTAGGGGTTTGGCGTTTGGCTTGTCTTGAATTTTTATCTTGACATCCTGGAGATTGAAAAGCGCTTCCATATCGAGCAGAGCCTGTTTCAAGTCACGGTAGACTGAGCCAAGAAAATTTAAGGGCACGGACAATTGAAACACGAGCTGGTTGACCAAGACCAAATCGCCCACTGTAAGGGCTCCCTCGGCTACACCCTGGCAAGCCATATACATCATGGCTGTCAGAGAAGCAGAGAATATGAGATTTTGGCCTGCATTCAGGAATGCTAGAGACTTTTGAACCTTGATAGTAGAGTCTTCATATGTAGATAGCGCACTGTCGTATTTCAAAGCCTGAAACGCTTCGTTGTTAAAGTACTTTACTGATTCAAAGTTAATCAAGGAGTCAAGTGCAACAGTGGCAGCCTTGTTATCGGCCTGGTTGGCGTTTCTTCTGAACTTGGCCCGCCAGGATGTAGTTTGAATGGTGAAAACCGAATACGCAATCATCGTAGTTAGAGTAACAGCAGCAAAGTTGATGCCGTAGTTGTATGAAAGAATACCACAGACGAGGGAGATTTCAAGGGTAATTGGAATCAAATGAAACACCATTGACGTCAGCACGTAGCTGATACCTTTGGTACCGCGATCAATTGCTCGAGTAATTCCGCCTGTTTGCCGTGACAGATGGTATCCCAGATCCAAGCGAAGAAGATGATTGAACGTGCTTAGTGCCACCTGGCGAATCGCGTTCTGCGCAACAGACGCGAAGATGGCGTTTCGAAGCTCACCAAACAGCACAGCACCGAATCTTGCAAGTCCGTAACCGAGGATAGTAGCAACAATGACAGTTGATATAGTACCCACCTGCGTACTCCAATCGATATTCATATCGTCAATGATTCCTTTAAATATAAACGGAACCTGAACATTCAGAAGTTTGGCACTGATAAGTAGGCCCACAGCAATCAACACGCGAACTTTGGCCCCGAGCGAGCTTTTAGGCCAGATATATTTGAGTAAGCTTTTCAGAATAGCCTGGTGGACCCTACTTTCGCTCTCTGATTGTCGTTTGGATTCACTCTTCGTTTCTTGCTCAGGAGTCTTCGTTTCTTGCTTAGGAGCCTCAGCCAGTCGAGGGGCACTGAACTTGAACCCGATAGGTTTGGACACATGAAGCCTGCGAACCTGAGCGGATACTGAAGGCCTCGATAACGAATGCGTGAAATTGACAAGCCGTAGGCTAGACGCAAAATTTAAGAGTGCATTACTACCGGAACCAGAACCGGAGCCACTGCTACTATTATTACCACTGCCACTAAAACTACTCGGACCATTCGTGATGAGACGTTTGGAACCGTGTACCAAAATTGAAGGCAATGATCGCCGGGTATTGGATCGTAGTGCCGATGTACCGACAGTTCCTAGAAATGACGTTGCCAACGCCGGTAACTTCAAAGGTGCCATTTGCTTTTGAACTAAAATGGAGATGAAGAGTAGAATGAAAAAAAAAAAAAAAGAAACAAAAAAAAGAAGAGTAATGAAGACCACAGACACAACAAGTCTATAAAGTGTAAATGAAGGGATTCTGTGCTGAGAGTGAGTTCAAGAACCGCTTGAGAATGACAGCCGTTAACGCTGGTTGTTGCCTGGAAACGACGACTACCAGAAGAAGCTAATAGGCGCAGCAGGACTTAAAAAATGAAATCGATTTTTGAATAAATCAAGTTCTTTGAATTCTTAACCACCAAAAAAAAAAAACTCAAACAGTAAAGTAAGAAGAACAAGAACGAACCAAAACCAAAAAAAAAAAAAAAAAAAAAAAAAAAAAAAAAAAAAAAAAAAAAAAAAAAAAAAAAAAAAAAAAAAAAAAAAGGATCTTGCCAATATCTGTCTATATCTTAATAGCCAGTAATCTCTCTCTTGAGTCTTGAGCATATAAATGAAAATATAAATAAAAAGTGCTCACAAAAAAAAAAAATTCAGAATTCCCACATTTATAGACCCATCTAGATCGACAGGTTTAGGGCAGGTGATGAAATCTACCATCTAACTGGCCAATAATCAATTACACGCAATTTGAACGTTGGATTTCACTATTTTCAATCTACAGTACCAAGTTCAGTGGACTATGGACAGATTCAATGTATACGTACAGAGCCTCTGCTCAACCCTCTAATTACTAGACATGGTGCTAACAGGAGCCTCAAAATCATGCTCATACATGTGCTCGCCCTCTTGTGCCATGCTTTGACCCTCCTGTAAAAGCATAGGCCGGCTTCTCGTAGCCATCATCATCACTTCAGAAGGCTCCTCCTCCTCCTCCTCCTCCTCTTCTTGTGAAAAGATGCTAATGTCGGTAGTATCGCATATAAGCTTTACAGCGTGAACTTCAGATCTATGCAAGCCATTGGATACAGCCACCATTCTCGAGTCAACCATCGTAGGACCACTGGTATCAACAATACTGCCAATTCCCCATTGAGTAAGCATGGAAATATATGCCGTAACGAGAGCGACTTCGCGGTCAACCAACATCTCATCAATCAAAAGCTCGTAATCAAATCGCATTGTTCGCAGTTGCCGTACCTTTGCAACCCTGGTTCGAATTTCCTCTTCTCCACAACCCGGGTTTGCAATCTGTTCCAAAAACATTGATTCAGAATCCCACACAAATCCGGCCCCGCCATCTGCATGGAATTGTCGCGAATAAGCTGCCGGTCCGAAAGCAAAAGGCAGCTCGCGATGCCGAATATTGGGCTTCTCGTGAAGATCAAAGTACCTGCTCATGATGCCTGCGTGCAGCGTACCCACCTCACGTCGTCCACTTGCAGTGAGAAGTGACCAGACGGGAGTAAACATTGTTCGGCGCTCAATCGTGTATATCTTGTTACCCGTCTCGTCAAAGACATTGGCTACATGATGGCGGTCCGAGCGCTCTCGACGCACGTACAAAACTGTGGGCATGTTTGTGAATTTGGTCCGAGTCGCGGAACCATTTTTCTGGGAAAACACCAGTGATGATGACTTGAGTCCGAGTGTCTCAGCAAAAAGTGTACCAAAGCTGATAGCGGCATTCACGGAGAAAACAGCAGTGGCAGAAAGCATGATTATAAAAAGATGATTCAGATCTTTGAAATCCACAGAGAAAGAGGGTGCAAAAGGAGAAAGCTAGGTGAGAGATATGAGTGTGTTTGCTGTGTGTTGGAATGATTTACAAACTGTTGGATGGCCAAATACTTTTTTATATTCGACAAAGCCTTGCTGTCACAGCCTAGAAGTTGGGCAACAACTGCCTCGAGTTTCTGCTATAAAGTAGCACTGGTAATGCGCTGCTATCAATGCTGATATCGCAACATTCTGGAGGAGAGAGATTTTATATTCGCATGAAACAAAGTCAAATCTCTTGGGGTCCTTAAAGTATACGCGTGTTGGCTCGGCGCATGATAAGTTGGCATTGGCATTGGTCTCAAAATTAACATAATCTCTATCAAAACTCTTGACAGAAATTTGTTTATAAGCTATGGCGTGCCCCCAATTCTCATGTCAACTTTGAATTGCACTCTTGCAACATCCTTATATACATGCCCGTTCTTCTCTTTTTTTTTTTTTTTTCTGGTAGGAAGGACTTTAGATTTCACAAACATCAACTAAAGATTTGTCGTCTTGATTTACACAGAGCTCTTGCCATCTGTAGTTTTGAAAGATGAGCCAGTCTACAATCAACAAAACAGCAGCTGCAATACAGCAGTATGAGCTTGACAGACCAGGCTTTCTGGTCGACCGAATAGTCACTGACTACGATTACGGAATGAGGGAGCAAAGGCTTCTTCGGAAACTAGATATCAGACTACTCCCCGTGTTTGCACTGTTTTATTTCATGGCATTCCTAGATCGTGGCACAATGACAAGCGCCGAGACCGAAGGCATGCCGCAAAAGTTGCATATTACTCAAGCCGATTACAACAACTGCTGGATGATTTTTTTTGTAACTTACTGTGCGTTCCAGGTCCCATCAAACATCATGTCAAAGAAAACGACACCTTCGTTTTGGTTGCCAACGCTCATGTGCTGCTGGGGGGTCGTCCTCACTTGCATGGGCCTCGTGGTTGACTACAAGGGACTCTTTTGGTCTCGCTTTTTTTTGGGAGTTTTCGAAGCTGGCCTGTTCCCCGGAATTTGCATATACTTGTCCATGTGGTATAAACGGACTGAGCTCCAGTACCGACTTGCCACGGTCTGGGCCACGGGCACCGCCGCGGGTTCGTTTGGGGGGCTCCTGGGGTGGTGCATTGTCAAGATGGATAAGCTTGGCGGAATGGAGGGGTGGCGATGGATCTTTGTGCTCGAGGGCTGTACGTCTGTTGTCGTAGGCTCGTTTGCTTACATGTTTTTATGCAATACCCCAGCTAGTGCCACGTTCCTAACCGAGGAGGAACAAGAAATGGTGGTTGTCCGCGTCAAAACTGACGAGGGCTGGTGTATGGGTCCGGCACAAGACGTGGATATCATTTTGGAACAGGTGGAGCGCGAAGCTAAACAAAGTACATGGGTGGAAGTGAAGCAAGCGTTTTCGGACTGGCAGCCGTACCTGCATGCGCTGATTTACATATCCATCCATGCCGTCATTTACGAAATAACACTGGCGCTGCCACTTTTGATTGGAGACATGGGATTCACAGGCGCCACGGCATATGTGCTAACGGTGCCCATTTTCATTACGGCTTGTATTGGGTCGGTTTTGATTGGCATTGTGTCTGACAAGATTGGGTCGCGGTCGTCTATTTTGATATTCTGCTACTTTATGATGACCGCCGGGTACATATTAGTATTACTTTACAAAGTGCGCGACACGCGGCACTCGGTGGCCTATGCTGGCATGTTTGTGGCTGCCTTGGGATCATTTAGTGCTATACCGACGGCCATTGCTTGGTTGGCAAATAATAGCATGGGCGCAGGTAAACGCAGTATCTCGTTGGCTTTGCAGATTGGGATTGGCAACTTGGGCGGGATTGTTGTGTCTTACTCGTATGACTCGAAGTTGCTTGGTGCTGAAATTATCCTGGGCATGTTGGCGGTTGGATTTGTGTTGATTCTTGTGACGGTTGCTACTTATCGCAGAATAAATCAGCGGAGGAAATTGGCTATTTTGAAGATGCAATACCGGTATACTTGGCCTGCGAATATGACATTTTTTGAAGACCGGAGTCTTTATTTTGAGTATGTTTACTGAGTTTTCTTTTTTTTTTTTTTTTTTTTTTTTTTTTTT
>JAJMKT010000022.1:43451-56214 GCA_030563985.1 Geotrichum restrictum | reverse complement strand
ATATACACCTGGTTCAATTGTAATTACCTGACCAGGGAGTAGTTTCGAGTACCGCGGGGGTTGTGTAATGTCATGGACATCCAGTCCCAAGTTATGGCCAATGTAATGGGGATACAATACGGCCACATCGCGGCGTGACAACGACGTAAAACCGGCATTCTTGAGTTCTGTAAACATGAGCTCCTCCGATCTCCGATGAATATCATGTAACGAGATACCCAGGTCGGCCTTACAAAGTGTAATGCACTCTTTATTGACATTGAGCACTGCTTGGTATAGGTCCCGCTGCTGCTGCGAGAATTTTCCATTAACAGGCCAAGTTCTCGAGATATCAGCACAGTAACCGCCATACCTACCTCCCGCGTCCACAAGGACAAGATCACCATCCCTCAACAAATCATTATTGCGGGTGTAATGAATGGTGAGGGCATGGATACCGCCGGCGACTACAGGCAAGTAAGCCGATTCTTCACAGCCCTGCATGCGGAACTCGTAGTCGAGAAAGGCCTGGAGCTGTGATTCGGAGGAAAAATGGGTCGCGTAGGCTTTATTATAGACCACGCTCGACATTTCTGTCGCGATGCGGAGGGTATTGATTTCGGCCTCGCTTTTGACGAGCCTGCTGCGTTCTACGAGCGCAACAGCTGATTTGTAGTCCTTGCGGGATGAGCGGCGTGCGTCTTTGATGAATTTTTTTGATTCTTCAGCTTCAGATCCATCTACCTTTGCCGACGACGACGACGACTTCGATGACTTCGATGACTTAGCAGCATCATCCGCTTTCCTAAACAACTCCGCCAACGATCCCTTAACCACATTCGACCCATGCGACTTGAAAAACTGATGAAATCTATTCGTGTCCTTGGCCTCAAATGTATCCATGTACACTGTATCTACCTTGGCCAGGAGTCGCTCAATCTGCGATTCAATGTCTGAAAACGGGTAAGCGCGGTCCGCGTTGAACATTTCAATGGCGCCGTTGGGGCCCGTACGGGTTCCGTCCCAGAGCTCGGCGTGGGCGTTCTTTTCTGGTACGAAGAAGATGCTTTCCATATCGTTATAGGTATTGTTGACCATGTCACCACTACCACTACCACTACCGGCTGTACCTTTCTCCATGTCACTATTACTGATGTCAGACGTCGACGTCGATGACCCATTTTCCGATGATGATGATGATGATGACCCATTTTCCAACAAATCATTTTCCAATAAATCATGATGCTGATGCCGAGTTACAACCTTCGTCTCCCCCTTATACAACACCAACGCCGCACAAGGCTCCAAAAACCCCGTCAGATAATAAAAATTAGGATCCTGTCGAAACTCATAAAACACACTACTAGTCGCAAACTGTACATCATTGCCCGGGATTATGACCATGCTTTTTGGCGGTAGCGATTCTAGAATGAGTTGTCGCCGGGCGTAGTATTCTTGCGCAGTTATTCCCGGCGTGATTTCGCCAGCGCGGAGTTGGTGCGGGTGCGTTTCGTGGATGGCTTGGCCTGCTGTTAGGTAGGTGGTTGTTGTTGGTGAGCTGGTGGAGTAGAGTCGAGGTCGGAGGGGGGTGGAGATGGCATTGGTGGAGATGGTATTGGCGGAGATGTTGGTTGGTTGCACCCGATAACCAACGAGTGAGGTGGTGGTGCTGCTACAAAGGCTACGCGTGTTACAAAGGCTACGCGTGCTAGTCAATGGGACCGCTACTCTCTTCAGAGGCCTCAGCATGACCTTATGAACAGACTTGAGCATTTTGAAAAAGTCAATTTGGTTAACGGGTTATGAGGTGATAAAAAAGTGAATTTTTTTTTTTTTTTTTTTTTTCTTTTCAAATTCACAATAATTTTACAGTACTGGATTATATAATAATAATAATTCGGCTGTTACTCAACGACGTTAAATACAATTAAATAACTAAATAACCCCATTAAGTCTGCTAAAGGTTCGAAAGTCCCTATCGTGCGATAGACTCCAGTTAACAGCCTCCCAGTCAATAGTTCTTTTCGTCTTCAGGGCGTCATCCTTCCATCTCTCGGACGTCAGTCTATGCTCCGCATTGCTGTCTGGTACTGGCGCATGTGCGCTGACATCCTTGATCTTGGCAGCTAACTGCACGTAAGTCTCTTCATTGACAAGCTGCAGTCTGTATAAACTGCCATTCACTGCAACAGCAATGATATCTTGCCCTTGAGTGTTGGGGCTTTGGGAGGAACAGGGAGAACTAGTTTGCGATGCTGCGACAGGAATCAGCTTGGCGATTGTAGATGGTAGCATGTAAGATCCGACCAACTTGAGCGTACTGCTTGAAACCTGGACAGGTGGCGTTCGCGTTGGCGTTGGGGTTGGTGCTGATGCTGATGCTGGCGTTGGTGCTGACCCTTCCTCAGAGTTAGAACTCACTTGGGGCGCTATAGGCCCTGACACTGTGGGCACCTTGTAGACCGCCACATTTCGCTGTTTATCAGCTATCACGAGCATACCATCATCCAGCACACAGTGCGTAACACAAGACCTCAAAATACCATCACTACACAGCAGTTTGAGAGTTCCGGTATCACCCATGTCCACGTACTGGTATACGTAGACCGAATTTTTCAGCGTAGCAGCATATACCAGCCCGTTTTTTTGGTTGAACGTCACAGTGATGAAAATCACAGACGGTTGCAGACCAGCTCCGGCCATGGGGTCAATACTGCCCAACTTGATAATCTTGCACTTTTGATCGCTCTCGACCACAAGCCGGTAGAGCACGAGCTTACTGTGTGTAGCGCATATCAGCGTCCTTTCGTCAATTTGAGCAACAGAGTAAACAGCATCTTCCTCTTGCAAAACAAACCGTTTTTGAATCTCGACACGCCCGCTCTTGGACTTGGACACCGTCATGAGATAGATATAACCGCAAGGCCGCGACCCTTCAGTGGCGCCACTACCAATCACGAGGTACTTGAACCTGTTACCGTTTACACGGAACTCCCACTCTGCCATGCAGTACATGACTTCATCGGTGCTATGTCGTGGCAGCTTTGACTTCCAAGCATCGTAGTCTTCGTTTGGAGTTACAACGGTGCCCCGTTTAGGATCGACAAATCGCAAATGGGATTGCCGCGACTTTTTGCAAGACCGATGAAACAGCACGGCAATCATCCCAACATGGGAGAGGTATAGTATACGCCTTGGAACGGCGCGAACAGGAATTCGACGAGTTATCGGGCTTGGTTTCTTGTCAACAACCAAAATGTTGAGGTTTTGATTCACAACGGCAGCAATAACGACTTCTGAGTCAGTACTAATGGAGGAGACTGGAAACATGCAAGCCGCCTGCACAGAAAATAAGTTGGGGTAGTCGATAACTACACGATGAGGCACATCAAGGGGAAAATCATGATCAATTGAATAAATGAATTCGCAGAATGCAAATGTCGTATCGTTGTTTTGGAAAAACTGCACTGGCAGCTTATCTAGAGGACGAGTTATAGCGATGGCGATTTCGGCATCTTTATACCATATTGCTCCGGTCCGCATTCCAACCAATAAGGTATTTCCTATAGTGGCCACATCGTTTGCAACGTCTTCAAGAAAAATTTCTACGAATTCAAGATCAGCCGAGTAAACCCGCAAGGTTGATGTGAAAGTGCCCAGATAGATCGATGGCAGAGAGTTTTGGTACATGATTTTAAGCATTGTGATTTCAGCATCGATTACAGTTTCAGCCTGCAGCTGGAGGGCGTCACTAGACGGGAGCAGCTCAGGATTGAATCTGTAGAGACCAAGGGACACTACCATGTCTTTTTTCGAGACAATAGCCACATAGTCATCGAGAATGTGGGCACGAAGAATAGTGAGATCAGTGATAGCCAGTAGGTGGTCATGATCCAGGCTTGCAATGGAAACTGATAAGGGTGTGACCTGAATTAGGGAGTTGTCAAAAATACTGAAAGCTAATGTTTCTGCATGCAAGTTTAGCCGAGATTGCTCACCAAAGTCGATAATTTCGAGTGTGTCCGATGAGGACTCACCATTGAGAATTTGAAAAACGCTCGAGTAGTAAGGATATGAGGCAACGACGAAGCTAGCTGTTTTTGAAACCGCACTAAACAGCTGTTTTATGCCCTGCATTGGGAGGCCTGCAAGAGCGACGGAAGCTTTGAGTCCCTGCCTTATGTGAACTATTGCGCTGGTGGAGGGTCCGCTGGATCCTGAGGCCACCAGAAGTTCAGAGTTGGGTCGCAGTTGGAGGTTTGGAGAGGTAGATTCAAAGACATCTAAAGGGTTGAGCATGAGCGCATCGCATAGGGGGCCAAAGCGCTGAAAGTCGGAGAGATAATCTGTTACTACCCCGTCTTCAGTCGAGCGGACGAAAAACGTGCCCCCTGGAACACCATCCCCCGCAATGTAGATCATGAGATAGGGAGCTTCATTGATACTTAGTGCAACATCTAGGTCACCAGACTCGGAGCAGGGAGATATCACAAGGGATGATCCTAGGGGAACATTGAGATCTACTAGAGGCTGAATGGAAAGTATATCGTTAGTAGCATCTATAACGATAGTGTAAATAACGTTTGACTCTGTAGAGAGATAAATATGCTGAATGTCATCGTATTGGGTTGAAACGGGGTTTCCGGAATTATTGGCAAATATCCGCTCCTGAAAAAAGGCAACTGGAAACGAGGGCAGCAAACATTCTGTATAATCGAAGCGGCCAGATAGTATATCAGAAAGCTTTAGCAACACCACTCGGGATTCTGTGATCAGTACGAGGCAGCCATCTGAATGTGGGACGGGAATTACAAATATGGGGAGGGACTTAAATAAGAATGAAGGCAGAGGGGCGGTACAGTTGTATGAAATCGTTTTGAGCGGTGATTGGGTCCACCACTCGTAGACATCAAGTTTGAGACGTGAGCTGTCAGTCACATAGAGAATGAGGTAAAAGAGATGCTGGGCGTTGACACCTTTCAACGGGTAGAGGAAGCAGGTGTGGAGGATGGATGTTGAAGGGAGAGTGAGCGAGTGCGAGTCTGATGGAGATGCAGTTGGTGAAGAGGGCAAGGCGTAAAGACGAACTCTATTACGAAGTGATGCAAGGGAAAGAGTCTTGCCGTGAGAGTCTGGGCGAATTGTCCAGCCAAGATGGTCTACAGGGAAGTGTGAATATGACTGGGGGCGGCCTAGGGGAATGGAATCTATGATAAGCCAAGTTGTGAGATCCAGAGTAATGATGAATCCGGATGCTAGAGTAAGGGCTAGCAGATCAGGAGTTGTCGGGTCAGCTTGAGGGATTATAGAGGCAGCAATGAGTTTTGAGGGAATAGGGATGGTGGTGTTGCGGTAAGTGATTTCATGTTCCTATGAGGATGTTAGTCAATTGGACGGCTGGTTGATGTGTTTTTCAATGTAAGACACATACTCTAATAACGACGATATCTAATGGCTCAGTGGATGCAGCGTAATAAGGCAGAATATGAGTGACATGAATGGATTTGAGCAGAGTGTGTTTGATGATGTGTGTCGACATGGTTGAGGATCTCATGGTTGAGGATCTCGAGAGAGGTTGTTTGGTTTCGTCGTTAGGTAATAATGTTAGAGAGGGTGATCGTAGTAAATTACAGTAGCAAAGTTTTTTTTTTTTTTTTTTTTTTTTTTAAATTTTGAAAGAGAAATGGGAACGTGCCAGTATATGGAGTCATTATGGAGTCATTATGGACTCATTATGGAGTGTAATTCGTGTAATTGACAAGGTGATAAAAAACATATATACCCGTATATGAGAGAGCGGTGGGTTAGCGGCCAGCCTACTCGGCTCTACCGGTACGTAAGTACTGTCAGACCCTGACCGGTGTATGAAGCCGACAGTGGCCAGTAGTAGAAACGATACCGGTGTATTATGTTGATGCGGCAGTTCAAGCGCTCCCTTGTAGAACTTTACAGTACTTAGAAGCCTGTAATAAATCGCTGAGTCTCATAGAGCGATAAAGATGGTTATAAAAGCCGACGCCTTTTCTTTCAATTCAACATAGGAACCTATTTCAAATTCATCAAGAGCATTTCACTGCTGTTTAACTGGGCAACTGCTTCTTATTTTCCACATCGAATACATATTCGTGTCCGAAACACGCCCTCTTCCATGAGTACTCGTGCTGAATCTACCCCAATTCTGCAGTAAGCAGCCGGTAGCAGTACCACAACAACAACAACAACAACAACAACAACAACAACAACAACTATCTCAAACTCATACCAGTTAGAATCTTACTTCCAACCAAATAAAACCAGCAACGACTCAAACCTCAAGAGCAAACCTCAAGAGCGACACTCGCACTCAACCTGAGTCAACCCTACTATACTATACTAAATACCATCGGAAGCCGGTGATTTTTGCATTTCCCAGTTTCTAGTTTATTTTTATTATTTTTTTTTTCATTTTTTTTCCATTTTCTTTTCCCTTGCCGGTACTTCTTTTCTCTCTCTCTCACTTCACTTGAGTTCTTCTTTTTATTTTTTTTTTTTACTAAATACTCATTACTTAGTCTACTACGCCTTTTTACAAAGAAAAAAAAAAAAAAAATGCCTAGTATTGATCGATCCAGCTGTGAATCAAGTGATCACTTCTCTGATGACGAACAGCCTCGTCCTCCGCGTTCTAATCGGTCGTCATACGCCTCACATCCTCCAACATCACATCCCTCGCAACGGCTGTCACAACTCCTCCAACAACAACAACAACAACAACAACAACAACAATCTCCACATAATCCACAACGGCTACTCACTCCGCCGTCAACGCTGAGAGCCCCTCCTATTGATATATACGACACCCCTGATGCGTTCCGAATTAACGTGGCTCTGCCAGGGGTTCCTCCTGAATCTATCAGCATTGACTACCAATATCCAGTCCACGAACTAGTGATAAAAGGGCGAGTACCGAGGGAAGTTCCGTTTAATCAGAGCCAAGGATCTACAAGCCCGTCGTCTTCCGCTGCGACATCGTCTTCAGACGGCAACAATAATGGAGCAGCTGCCACAACGTCTATAAGCGTAATGCAACCTGATGAAAAGTACAATAAGGACTATCTCAAGGTAAACGAGTGCTGGCCGTTGGGAACAGAGTTTTCGAGGCGTATCAAGTTTCCTCAGACATCCAGAGTTGACGGCAGCAAGGTGACCGCAGACTTGAAATACGGAGTAGTTTACATTAACGTGCCCAAGATTGTGTGAGAGCCAAGTGGATCAAGAGCAAGGAGGCAAGCAAGCCAAGAAGGGGTCTAGGAAAGTAGCGACAAGTTGCCGACAACAAGGCCTGAGAATATAGCTCACACATCCCTCGGCTGATAAAGATTATTGGGCCATAGCCACATGTCTAGGAGTCTAGTTAACTAGTAATATGACAGCGATGCATGATTAATATTGCAAGGTATGCCATATGGCACATGTTTGTTGGTGCTTGCGTACAGTTGACGTATCATGGCAATTTGCTTTGAATAAATTTACTGTTTTTCTGTTTATCTGTTTATCTGTTGTAACATGTGCCTTGTCCATACGGGATGTCCATACGGGATGTCCATACGGGATGTCCATATGGGATCCTCTCTGACCCCATATGGGATCCCCATCGACAATGCCGATCGCCACCAAAAAAAAACGTTAAAGAGGGTAGGCCATGGTTTACCGCTATATACGTACAAAAGCTCTCCAATAACGACTTTATATAGTAATAATTTTTATTTTTTATAATTATAGTACTATATATTTATGCATAGCCTCCTACTTTGTGCTCAAACTTCGGCTGCTGCGCATCTTTTTCAAATGCCGAAATTATTAGTCACTTGCTGGTAATGTCTTACTAAGACTTGGTCATCAACATCTACAAGTTTACAACGATGAAAAATTTGAAATTATTTTCTTTTGAATTCAAAAAACACAAAAACCACAATTTCAAAAACATAGTCTACTCAGACTCTACTGTACTGTACCAGACTGCCAGTACGTAATAAATTAATAAAAAAGGTACCATAAATGGTACGTGTACATACACTGTGATATCCACAACAATAATCATGATGTCATTTGAAATAAATTTACAGTACTGCGCCGGCCAGAGGCAGAGAGGGCAAGCCCGGTCTTTGAAAAAAAAAAAGGGATTGCACTTTTTTGCCATGGATGAAGTCAACCGTGAAAACATGATCATGAAGCTTTGCAACACGCGCGTCTGTGGGATCCAAGAAAATCAATTGCAAAATCAATTGACGTCTTCTACGTACACGTCGTACAGTACAGTCATGGTGAGTCAACACAAGACGATAAAAATAATACAGTGATTACAATTGTACTAGCTAGTTGTACAGTATACTGTAGGCCTAGACTACAAGGATAATCATGATGCCTTCAAATGATGCCTCCAAAAATATTTCCAAATCATACACAAACAAACATATACTAGTATTTTATATATATATTTCAATCAGAGTCAACTCAGTCAAGGGCCCGTCCAGTATAATATACAGTACACACCCATTAATAAAACTGTAACCTCACTTTCTTTCGTGCATTCAATCCTCCTCCCATACTCCCACCAGTCCCACTATCAGGTCCAGGTTCTGTATCGAGATCTCGTCCACCTCCTCCAGGTCCACCACCACCATCACTATCATTATCCTCACCTCGAGGATGAAATAACGATGATGGCCCTTTTCCTGACATGCCTGATGCATTAATACCTCCATTACTGTTATTGTTATTGTTGTTGTTGTTGGCGTTGTTGTTGGCGTTGTTGTAAGGTTTGCCAAAACTTCCACCACCACTTCCACTTCCACTACCATTGCCATTGCCACTGCTACTTAAGATTGTTTGCGTAGACGTAGTAGGCGTATACCTCGAATTACTCAACACACCATTCGTTTGTGTAGAACTAGAATTAGAATTAGAATTCCCACCAACAACTGCAGTAGTATCCGAGGTGGTCGTTGTCGTAGTAGTAGTAGTAGCCAAAGATGTCGTCAAAGCACTACTACCACCACCAGCTGCAGACTTAATAGAACCACCCATCTTGTTACTATTTCCATTCCCAATGCCATGCCCATTCACAGGAATACCAGGGGACGACGTACCAGTGGTCGGCGTAAGTGGTCCATATGGACCACCACCACCAGAAAGTGAATGAGAATTGTTGTTGCTGGTAGTTGAATTAGAGAGTCTTGTTACCCCTGGAAGTAGGCCAAAATCTTGTTGATGCATGGATTGATTTTGCAGTTGATTTTGGAGCTGGTTTTGTAGTTGGTTTTGGTTAAGTTGATGATGGCCATGCTGTCTCTGCTGCTGCTGTTGCTGCTGTTGCTGCTGCTGCTGCTGCTGCTGCTGCTGCTGCTGCTGCTGCTGCTGCTGCTGCTGCTGCTGCTGCTGCTGCTGCTGCTGCTGAAATGCCAGAGACGGAGGCGGAAGCAAAACATTCTCACGACCTGCACCATCTCTTGCCTCTTCTTCGTTCCTCATTTCTTCCATCGCCTCCTCATCCTCATCATCTTCTTCGTCTTCGTCATCTTCGTCATCGTCAACCACCTCTTCATCACCATCACCATCTTCATCATCATCCAACCCATCCTCTCCATCATCATCTTCTTCATCTCCCTGATCGCCCTCGCCCTCGCCCTCGCCAGCAGCTCCGCCATCCTCGCCCATTCCCAATCCACTATTGCCTCGTGGCAAAGCCTTCAGATACAAATCCAACAACTGCACCAGTTGGGCCCTGGTAAACGGCTTGGGCAGGATGTCCGTTATCCCATGTCGTTGGTAATTCTCTATATCCCGTCTTGTCGCATTTGACGTCATGGCTACTATTGGCGTGGCTGAATTGTTCCCAAGCAGACCCTCTTTTCCTCCTCTGTCTGCTGTTGCTGCTGCTAATGCTGCTGCGACGCCTCTACTGCAGTTGGACGATACGTCTGTACCTCCCTTCCGAATCAGCTCGGCGATACTCAGACCGTCGAGCTGTGGCATCACAACCTCCATCAAAATAAGGTCGTACGGCCTGCTCTGCGCACGCTTCACGGCCGTCAGCCCATCATAGGCAATATCCACATTGCACCCATAGCCCGTAAGAAATCTGAGGGTCAGGTGGACACTGGGTTCGTCATCCTCAACCAGAAGCACAACATATGCCACACCGTTTCGAGGTGCTTGGTGAAGCACTTGCTGCTGCTGCTGCTGTGAGGACTGCACCGGAAGTGGTGGTAGCCTTGTGTCCAACGGTATTCCGGATTGTTGAAGCAGATTGAAATGCTGTTGCGGCTGTCGCTGGAATTGTTGGTACCGCTGGTCAGTCCCCGTGGGGATTACTATCGGCGCATCATTGCGCGTTGCCTCAGTAGTATTAAGCGTTGTCAGCAAGTTGAGCAATTCGGGGTAACTCGCACCTCCAGTGTCACCGTTGCCGTTGGAATTTCTACCACCTGAATTGCTGTTTCTATTTGCTGCCGCAGTTGTTTCCAGCATAATCAGCTGCCTCAGCACATCATCTGATATCTTGTGCGCCCGTTGTAGTGTAGTAAGCCGGTTCAATGTAATAGAATGCTGTTCGCGCATCGCCCGAAGTTCCCGTGTGAGCTCGCTCTGCGCCACACGCATTGCACTCAACTCTGATTCCAAGTGCGCCACATGCTGGGCGGTCGCATAGTCCTGTGAAGTGCCTATATCAAGCTCCGCGCCAGAACCGCTGGCACTCAATTGTTGATGTTGAAGCTGCTGGGGCTGTTGTTGCTGGTGCTGTTGCTTTTGGTGCTGCTGTGACTGATGGTGTGAGCTGGGCGCAAGCGACCCTCCAGCGGGGCCAACGGCCTGCGGCTGCTTACGAGAGTTGACTGTTTTGCGCTTAATATTGTCGATCTGGTCTTTATTGTGAAGCTGGAAATCCGGGTGCTTGAATTCCCACGCATTGTCTCCATAGAGAGAGGAAGTATCGCCAGCATTAGCGCGAATCTTGTGAAAGTCGTACTTGTTTAACTGGCGCACAAAGCTCGCAAAGTTGGAGTGTTTGAAATGGCGCGGCAGTATTGTTCGTGTAAACTCGTTTGTCTATAAGTCCCCACCGAAAAGCCCCACATCCCCTTTGGTTAGACGCGTGGAGAAATAAAAAAAAAAGAATAAAAAATTGCTTCACTTACGTCAATCACGACAAAACTATCGCCAGATTCTGTCCATCGGACAATGTTTCTGTACTCAGGCTCCTCCAGCATGCTGTCTACGCGTTAGCTTTCAATTTAAAGGGACAGATGAACAACGTACGAAAACAGTTTGCGGACCTAAACGCGTTAGCAAAAAAAAGACTCAGAAAAGTTTCAGACAGCACTTACAAAGTCATTTGGACCAGCGGACACACCTCGCTCTGCAGACATTTTGGAACTGCCGTGTAATGCGCTGATGGAGGTCTCGCCTGGATCTTGTCCCAAGTGATTGAAACCCGTAGGCTGTATGGGTGGGGTCAGCGGAGGCCTTGAATTGAGGTAGAGTGTCTCACTTTGTTGTGCTGGGAGTAGCGGATGAGGAAGGGGAGCTGAGGGGATTGAAGTCGGCACAGGGGTTGTGGATTTCGTTAGCAGTAGTCCTTGTTGGTGAGAGTAGACCTGATGCTGTTGTTGTTGGTGGAGATTGTGCTGGTGGTTCTGCTGGTGCTGCTGGTATTGGTGATTGTAGATGTGGGCACTTCGCTGTGGACTGAAAGGTGAAGGGTTGGAGTTCCCTTGTTGTAGCAAGCTTTTGTCTTGGTTATGTAATAGTTGACTCATCATAAAGTCCTGGTCGTTTGCAATATTATTATTATTATTATTATTATTCGAATTTGGCACCGACGACAAGGAAGACGGTCTATTGTGAAGGAATAGGGTAGGCAGTGGTCCAGGGCTTGTAGAGATGGTAGGGGCAGTGGCAGGGGCAGATGCAGAGGCGGTAGCAAATCCAGTGGCCGAACCGGAAGAGCTGACAGGCTGGTAAAAAGAGGCCAATGGAGATGATATGGATTGTGGTGGTAGTAATGGGAGTGAAGAAGGAGGAGGAGGAGGGGGAGGCAAAGTGCCAGATGTAGAGAGGGAAGGGGGCGATGAGCTGAATTGTTGGATGTTGTGGTTGAGGTGATGGCTAAGCGGCGATATATTTGGCTGTTGCTGGTGTTGTTGGTGTTGCTGGTGTTGTTGGTGTTGTTGGTGTTGCTGCTGGTGTTGCTGTTGCCGTAGCGGTTGGTTTTGATAATGATCCATGAGGTATCAGAGCAAAGCAGCGCAGAACAGTTAAGTAGAGCAATAACAGAGCAGATCAAAGTTAAGTAGAGCAATAACAGAGCGGATCAAAGTTAAGTAAAGCAGAGCAGATCAAAGTTAAGTAAAGCAGAGCAGAGCAGAGCAGAGCAGATCAAAGCTAGTCAAAGCAAAATCAAGCGAAATCAAAGCTAGGCAGATCAAAGCTTACCAGTAAGTCAAATATGATTTAAAAACAAGAGAGAGAGAGAGAGAGAGTCAAGTAAATAAGCGTGCAAGAATAAGGCAACCTAGTCTAACTTATAAACAGATGATTTTTCGAAATCTTAAGTTTCATGAGGAACAAGCAGTGTTCTTAGCGAGAGTGAGTTAAAATGGTAGCGTTTGCTTTTAGGCAATATTGGAGTGAGTATACTTTGTAAGGGATTTAGCAGTTAAGCATGAGTAGGGAAGAGAAGTAAAGAAGAGAGAAGTAAAGAAGAGAGAAGATAAAGAAAAATAGCAAATAGCAAAGAGCAAAG
>JAJMKT010000022.1:0-43351 GCA_030563985.1 Geotrichum restrictum | reverse complement strand
CGAAATATACCGGTATACAAAGTGAAAAAAATTGAAAAAATTGAAAAAAGTGAAAAATTGAAAAAATTGAAAAAAATGAATTTAATGTGAATAAAGGCAAAAGCGTAACATACGAAAGAGCGAGAGCTCTAGTGAGAGTTTGTTATAGCTAACAGCTGCAGTACTTTGCTAACTGACAAAAAAAAAAAAAAAAAAAAAGAAAAAAAGTAAGAAAAAAAACATGTTTATAAACTCGTCTATTTGAATATATACACAAGTTGACATTATATATATCTATATGATTATACAATGTACCCGTTAGCAAGTTAGCAAGTTAGCAATTACTAACATGTAGTTGAGAGCAAACTTATGGGCAGATGCCGTACAGTATATATATATATACAGTTCGGCGTATATATATACATTGGTCAAAGGGGAGAGAAGACCACTATAATTAGGGTATATCTCACAGCACATCTACCACATCTACCACATCTACCACTTCACTTGTTCACTACGGTGGATTTTTTAAACTACCATCTGGTAACATCTGGTAACGTCTACCGGTACATTTGACACTTGTCAAGTTAACTGGCAATATACGTACTTGGTGTACTTATAACTATAGTGTACTATATATGCTGTTAAACCCTGCGCTTTGCGCTTTGTGACCCTGTCTGGTTTGGGAATTTTCTTGTATTTCTTTTTTTTTTTTTTTTTTTTTTTGGCTTCTTTCGTTAAATTTGGCTCATCAACAAATCCTTCAAATCCACAGAAATCAGCCTACCACTCTCTCACCAACTTAACCCACATCCACTCAAACAGTACAGCTGTATATACTGAATCAAAATTAAACTGCCAATAAATATATACCCTAATTTCTATTACAAGTGCGGCACAAGCAAAAAAAATTCCCAAAAAAATTCCTAAAAAAAGTGGTCCAACCTCCAACGCCCATTACATTTCAAACTGCTGGTCCAAAAAATCGTCGTCTATATCATTATTAACGTCGTCGTCGTCCGGCATGCCCACATCTTCGTCATTATTTCCGTTGGCGAGCAACTCGTTGTTGCTCAACCCATTGTCTGTATTATATCGCACCGTGTTTTGAATGTCCGTCTCATTGTATAGCTCAATGTCATCGTCTTGCAGCTGGGGTGCCCCGTTTCGCAGACTGCCGACCGGCATACCCTGGCTGGTACTAGCCTCGCTTGCATCGCCCATGAACTCATCCATGGCAGACTCCCCTACATATGTAAACCCTTCGAACCGCGCCTGGATTCCCGCCGGTAACGGTGTGCCGGCCATACCACCAGCCGCACCCACGCTGCCCAGCAGACCACGGCGCATGATGCTGGTAGAAGCCTGCGTAAACTCGGGATCAAAGTTGGACGCATCCGTCTCGCCACTACTCAGCTGCGGCTTGAACGGCGGCTGGAGCTTTTTAGCAGCCATGAGCTCCCAATCAACGTCCGCAAAAAACGGGTGACTTTGAAGTTCGCTTGCGTCGCCATTGGCACCCAACCGGTGCCTTGGATTGCGGTTTAGCAACCCTTTGACAAAGTTACGACCCTCGCTGCTGAGCGCGTCTTTGGGGAACCGCACCTTGCCAAATGCAATGTTCTTGTACATTTGCTGCGTGTCTTCCGCATAAAACGGACTCCATCCGCAGCACATTTCAAATACAAGCACGCCCAGTGACCAAAAATCAACCATTTTAGTGTATCCCTTGTCATCGAGCAACACCTCTGGCGCCAGATATTCGGTAGTGCCACAAAATGTATTGGTCGTGCCATTATTAGTTAGATTCGCCTTGCTTAGACCGAAATCGCACAGTGCGATATGGCCATTGGCGTCGAGCAGAATGTTTTCAGGCTTGAGATCTCGGTAGACAATGTCATTGTCATGCAGGTGCTTGAGCGCAATGATGAGCTCGGCAATGTAAAATTTGGCTCTGTTTTCTGGGAACCGGCCTTCCTTTTGCAAATGCCAAAAGAGTTCGCCCCCAGACATGTAGTCCGTGACCAAGTATAGATCTGCGGGTGTCTGGAACGAGAATTTGAGGCCAACAATAAACTGACTGTCAGCTAGGGCAGTCCGAACAAGGATATCACGCTCCCCGATAGTGTGGGCGATTTCCTTCTTTTGGACGATAACTTTTTTAGACAATATTTTCATCGCGTAGATACGGCCGGAGTCCTTTTTGCGAATTTGGTAGACTTGGCCAAATGTGCCCTTGCCAATGAGTCTAATGACTTCAAAGTCGGTGGGGCCAATACGGCGGTTGCGGATACGTTCGTACGACAACTGGACACGGACCGACCCAGAGACTTGTTCATTAGTACGGGACTCAAGCTGGAGCCACTCGTCGACAAATGACTGATTTTTGAGTTTTGGGAAGATGCTAATATGGCCCAGGAACGCCGCATCTGCTTCCGCGTCGTAAATGCTGATATCCAGCTCGGCCGTTTCGGAAATGACGTCAAATTGCGCTTCATCCTTCCAGATGGGGTTGCCGGGGGTGGACAAACTGGTTACACTAAGGTTGGAAGACTGCCTGCTCATTTTTGATGGAATGGCGATACCGGTAGTATGTTTGGGGGCGCTGGGGGCGCCTGCTGAAATATGTTCAGAGGAGTCGTAGGTGCAGACGACATATGGACAAGACGCTTTCGAGAAGACTTTAAGGCCGGTAGCTTCCACGATGCGTACCTTGAGTCTGCCCCTGACGGCGTTCTCTGAGTTTGGAGTAGCTATGCTGGATATTGGGGTAGTATTGGGCATCTGTTTGATTTCAAGCTTTTCAATGTTTTCAATAGATGTGAGGGTGGACTTGTAAGCAGTCAGGTTAGTGGATGAAATAAGTTTGGAAGGAGGGGAGGAGGTCGTGGATGCGTTTGTGGATGCGGTTGCACTTGCGTTTGCGGTGTGTATTGAGAGAGCGGTTGTTGTTGTGCTCGAGGTAGTTGGAGTGAACCTGCCCGAGGCGGGCTGGGTGCAAAGTTGTGGGGGAGGAATGGTGCTTGTTGAAAAGGAGAGAGTAGGATGTAAAGGAGTGGATATGAAGCAGTAGTCTGAAGAGAGGGAAGTGGTTGAAGAGGCGGGAGTGGAGTAAACGGTGGGTTGGAGTTTTCGGGCAGAGTTTGTGGTGGTTGCAGAAGAGGTTTTCGAGAGCCAGGCTTTTGGAGACAGGAGGGTGGCTAAGAACTGTGTTGAGGAGGTTGAAGTCGCGGGATCCAGGGAAAGTGAGGTCGTTGGAGAGAGACTGGAGAGCGAGGTGGGATAAGATGAGAAGGAAGCAGCCATATTGCTGTTGTCAGTCTGAGTGACATTGGTGTTGCTGCGGAAGATCTGTGGGTCAGGGTCTTTAATATCGTTGTGTGGTGATTGATTATCCGTAGGGCTAGGGCAACGGGTATCGAACCCAAGCGACCGTGCAAAGCCGGCGAGCATTGCAATAGCTGTAATTGTAGGTAAAGGTATTGGAAGTGATGGGAGAGGAGGGGGAAGAGGAGGAGGAGGAGGAGGAGGGGGTTCTAGTTGAACGTAGAGAAGAAAAGACGAAGTGGTTGTTGTTGAGTGCTGATGGTTGGTGATTGTGAGCGTTACCTGTTGGATGTCGCCTGTTTTCTCGGGTGTCGCGCAGAACAAGAATGAAGATGGAGAACGGAGGGAAGTTACGGAGAAGAACGAGTAATTGAAGAAGAGTAAGAAGAGAACAGGAGAAGAAGAAGTGAAGAAGAAATGAAGAAGAAATGAAGATGAAATGAAGATGAAATGAAGATGAAATGAAGATGAAATAATGAAAAATGGAAATGAAAAATTCAAGTGAAAAAAAATGAAAAAATGAAAAAATGAAAAAAAAAAAAAAAAAAAAAAAGTGAAAAAATCAATTTGGCTGTTTATTACATGAGCTGTGTGATGGCATGGTCTAGGACTCTAACGTTAACAACCAACACCCACGACAGCTTGACGGGTGATCTCCCCGAGTCAACACAAGAGGTTGAACAGGTTGAACAGGTTGAACAGGTTGAACAGCTTAGGAGAGATAACAGCAGTCATAGCGTGTTTATGAGTGCAAGTAAACGGTTCAGGATCTCTATTACTGCGCTAGCTATAGAGGACAACTCCAGTCTCAAAGTATATGGTCAAGCAAGCATGCGTGCACACAATATATATTCAAGGATGATCAATATTCTGGTGGGAGTAATATAAAATTATTATTATTACAGCTAGCTGGCACAGTGAATTTTTTTTTTTTTTCACTTGATTTTTTACTTGATTTTTTACTTGATTTTTTACTTGATTTTTCACTTGACAAGCTGACTCTACCAGTAGCTGGACTATAGACTACGTAGTTCGACAGATCTTGGCAGCTAGCTAGCAAAGCCATATCACGATATCCGCTCATCTCTCATGATATCTCTTATTCCGTCGACTTTGTTGCGAATATAGTTCCGTTTAACCCTCCTCTCTCTCTCTCGAGTCGTCTCGAGTCGACTCGAGTCCCTTTAAATTGAAATACTGTATTTACAGGGTATTTACAGTGTATTTACAGTGTATTATATTATTATTCATCAATCTAGGTCCTTTCATGACATCTCTTTTGTCATGGTTTATCAACAAACAAACAAACGTTAACACGGCAACAAACGTTAACACGGCAACAAACTTTTCTTTTTTCTTTTTTCTCTCTCTTTTTTGCCTTCTTTATAATGTTGTCTGTAAAAAAAAAGTCGCATGTATTTCCTAATTGGGACTAAACGCAGTGCACATGAACATTAAATAAACTAAATCCCCACTATTGACCAATCAAAAGTAAAGACGCCAATACAGCCACTCTTATAGGTCATCTTTCACTCACATGTATACTGTACATGCATTTGACCCTCTTTTTTTCTTTTTTTTTTTCTCTGGGCCCGACCATTGGTCACCATTCCATGAATATTCGGATCCCATCCAGACTTCAGTCCAGTGAACAATTATTCCGGTTCTCCGACTTAAGATCACCAATCCTCAAGCTCACAACCAACAACCTTGAGATTTTCAACCTTCTTTCCCTCGATTTCAACGCCCCAAATACACTCCTCTTCTTCCGAGTCTTCAGAGTCTTCTTCAGAGTCTTCTTCACCACTGCTGACCACTTCTATAAACCCCGTTCCATCTTTCCTCTTAATAGTACTCAACTTGTTCACATACACAACGGAACCACTTTCCACTCTGATCCCGTCAATACTCTCAATAACGTACCTTTTTAACCCGTCGTCGTCTACCCCCGCTTTGACCGACGTCGACGTCGGCTCTTTTGCCTTTACCTCGGTTTGCATTTGCCCGATTCTTACTCGGAGCCCGTATAAACTGCTGACAACCACCACCACAGCTCCTGGCTGGTCCACAACTGTTGACCTTTTAGTTGTACGGTACAACACTCGCCCACGTAACTCCCCCATTGCTCGGCCAATCACTATATCCTTGCTCCTGCTGCTGCGATGCCGACTATTTTGCACCCCGTTTTGGGACTCGGGAACGGCGCATGTTGCTTGTGGGTTCACGTAACGGGCATAAAACAATGTGCTTATAATTATATGGTCGGGGCCGTCGTTTTCATTAAAGTTCTCCTGGACATGCTGTTTGAGGATTTTGCTGCTGCTTTTCTTGATGTCGACGCTGGTCCTATCGCTGGTACTTTCACCACTACCGCTTCTACCGCTGTCTTCAATAGCGGCTAAATCCTTAAAAAACCTTACTGGTCGCTTAAATTGGTACATGCTTCCAGCCTCATATAGACGGTTCCACGACCCGAGCTGGCTGCTGTAGAAACCGTAGAATGTGGCAGTGGTCCCGGTGAGCTTGGGCATGACCTCACATTGGTTTTGGTACCAATATCTGCTACTGCTGGGACTGATCCCATGTGTAAGATACTTTTGTTGGACCATTTCGGTCTCCATGTTTTGCAAAATAAGCAACTGCTCAACTCGGGACTCGCTGCTTTTGTCTCGAGATCTGTTTCTGATGTTGCCGTTGCCGTTGTTTTCGTTTCGGTTATTTTCATTTCGGTTCTGTTCATTGCGATTATTTTCATGACCGTTTTTCCCGTTTTTCCCGTTTCTTGAAACGGTATCGTCGGACCCATTTCCCGCTTCCACTTCCACTTCCACTTCCACTTTTGCCGACGTCGCCATATACCCCAGATTTTCAAACCGCGAAAACCCTGCGTGCTCAATAACTTCCGCATCATACCAAAATAAATGGCCCTCGGTCGTAAACACAAAGTTTGAATTCCCTGCGGACTTTTTTGGATTTGACTTCTCGTTGTTCAACGGGTTGGCCTCGTCAAATAAAAGATACAAATATTTGACTGTCTCGCTCAGAAAAAAACTTTCCATGCGGTCTGATAACTGCCCCGTCCGCACGTCTTGCACGCCCGCGTACCCGCACGCCACCTTGTTGAACTTCTGCAGGTCCCGCATCACTCGCTCACCCACCAGCAGGTAGAAAGGGTCCTTCGTGGCCTGGTAAAGATAGTAATTGGACTCCATAAATTCGGGACGAAGCGGGTACCATTCCAGCGCAACAGTGTCATTGCTAGTATTAATAGACCTACCATCTTCTTCTGACCCATTGGTGCGAGGTAACAGATTGAACCGCTCAGGTATGGCCCCGAATGTAGTCCATATGTTGTAGTAGACCAAATGAACTTTCGCCGCATCAACCATATCGCCCGCAAGCACCATCACCGACGGCAGGAACGAGCCTAGCGCATCGATCCACCTCGTCACGGCACCGCCCCTTATGCTGTTAACGTTGCGGAACGCCCACCCTGTAGAATCGTAGCTATGCGCCTTGAGCGCCCGGTACATGGTTGTGAACGCCGACATCAGCGTGTCGTCGTTAAACAGAATCGCGTACTTGAGTGCATACTCGTAGAAGCTGTCTATTCCTGCGCCAGGGCCCGTGATCAGCGGCGCCAGCCACTCGCCCGTTTGCGAGTCGACGGACATGGGCACCAGGTCGAGAAGGGTTCGGTTTTCGTAGAGCTCAAAAAAGGCCTCCCGAGCTACCCTGTCGAATCGTCTGTCACCCGTGAGCCGAGACAAGAGGCCAAACTCAAGTAACAGCGAACCCGCACCCGACGTGCACGTCTCGGTAACGTCAGCCGCGTCGCCGTTGGTGATTTTGGCCGCCCCGTCCTTTACGCCATGCCTAAGGTTAACTCTGGGCGACGGAATGCCTGACACAGTGTCAAACGCCGGCAATAGTCGTTCACCCAGATCCAGTGCCAGGCCGAGCAGGAACCCGTCGTATCCCTTAATTGACATGCCCAGGCTAGGGGTTGCGGCCAGGATGTGGGCGCTCAAAAGGCCACCTAGGCCCCTGATGGTGGTTTCAAAGACCTGGACGGTGCTGGGGACGTCGAATTGGACGTACCGGCGGACCCGCTCTACCTGGTTGGCAAAGCCAATGCTGTCGCCCAGAACTGCAAACATGTCGAGGGAGTCGACCAGGGTAAGCGAGTAGGAGCCGAGGGCGTCGTTGAGAGCGCTGTTGGAGGGGTCTACGGGGTCTCGTTCCAGGCCGTCGCAGGTGAGCGGTCTGAGTTCATCGTCAGGGAATGCGTGTTTGAGGTATGCGGACCAACCATGGGTGAACATGGAGCGGGCTTCTTGTCTGTACGGCAGTCAGAGTTAGTAAACAAAAGCGCATTAGTGCCTGGTTAATCGACTTGCCTCAATTCAAGTAGCCGTGATTTGGAGTAGGGCGGGTCCTTACATGGAGAAGCCAGACACGGGAGAGCTGCCAGTAGGACCGAATAAATGAGAGCCAGCAGAAGTCTCATTTGATGTTCCGATGGTAAAGAGTTCCGGTATTTTTGTGTTCCGTGTTCGTGGTCACGAAGGTCCCTTACAGACTTGACAGTACAAAAAAAAAAAAAACGTAAAAATACTCCACCATGTACCTTTTGTGAAATAATTTTTTATTTATTGAAAATCTACCCTCTACTCACCATGTTAGAGGACCCGCGCCCGACCAGGCATGTTGTTTTCAAGTACTCCACCTCCACTGCACCGACTACAACTACTACTACTCAAACTACTCAAACCACTCCTACTACCACAAGCCCATCTGTTCTTCGTACTGCCATGGGCGCCCAGACACAAACCAGAAAGCGCGCTCGCAAAAAGCGCACTTCCATGGACACGCAGGTCCTGGAGGATCAGGCGGTCGTTATAAACACGAGACGAAACGGGTCTTTACGACGCAGCAGTCGGCACTCCATCATTCATGAGGAAGACGATGATGAGGACGAGGACGAGGATGGTGACGAGGACGGTGATGATTATGAGGATTACTACGACAAAGACGACGACAAAGACGATAATGACAACGGCAGCGACAAGAACCAGCCTATTCGCACTGCTAGCCGAAGGACCAGCGTCACCAGTGCCAACCATCACCTTAATGTTGCTATTCCAAGCGTAGCCAACTCACCAAAAACCGCGCCGTCCAACACGCCGCCCGTGGAAGTAGCATTCAATAGCGAACAGTCCCCACAAACAACGACGATTCCATCGGTCGCAGCAGTGACAGCCGGCCTCATTTCTGTCCCATTGGAAGCCCCATCACCAGTAATTACACCGCCATCACCTCCTGCGCCCGCACCAGCACCAGCACCAGCACCAGCACCGCAATCGACTCCAGCACCCCCCGTCCACGTCCCAAAACCCGTAGGCAGACCGAAAGGACGCCCCGGGCGAGGCCGAAAGGCAGCCTCCAACGCCGCCCAGGGCAGCGGAGCGCGGCGCGGACGACGCGTCGGGAGCACCTCCAAGGATAGCGGCGGCGCAAACAGTGGTGCTGATGGAGACTTTTCCGGGTCAGCGACTGCCGGTGCTACCACGGGAGGTGGCGGAGCGGGGGCACGAGGGACGCGCGGAACCCGGTCTGCGGTGGCTGCGGCGGCTGCAATTGCGGATGACCAGGATTATGAACATATGGAGCACCAGGCTGAGCTTGCTGAGCGCAGCGCTGCCATCGAAAACAACAACAACAAAAACAACAACAAAAACAAAAACAACGACGACAGCAGCAGCAATGACAGTAAACACTCTTTATATGCGCACCATCAGTTTGCGTTTGACACCATCAACACTCTTTACTCGATAGACCTCGAAGCCGAACACAAGTGGCAGGCCACAGCTGACGAAGTCGCCGACTGCTTATTGACACTAAAAGAGCAGTGGCAGATCCTTGAAACGAGTCGCCGCAAGATTATCCGGGACGCAAGGACATTGAATTTGCAAACCCATGTGCATGGGATGTCAGCCGCCGCGCGGGCAGCAGCATCAGCTGCAGCGGCAGCTGCCTCGGCTGCCACAACAGCGGCTCAAGCATCAGCATTAGCGTTGGTAGCGGCAACGACACCGGCCACCGGCAGTTCAAGACATGCTGCTCTTCAGTTGGCGTTACAGCAGGGCGAGAGGAGTGAACAAAACAGTGGTGCGAATAATAATAATAATAATAATAATAACAACAACAATAGTAATAATGAGTCGTCGACTATGCAGAGCAGCGATAGTTCGTCTAGTCGGAGGCGGTCAAAACGGCGGCGGATATAGGGCTCTGGAACAATTACATGATATATCAGATAGTTTATAGGTTTGAAGAAATGCTAAAAAGTTAAGGACTTGTAAGTTAAGGACTTGTAAGTTAAGGACTTGTACTTGTGATTCATGGACAAATTAGTAGATTTTCAGCCGTGCATTATAAATAATTAAATAATGTATGTGTCATCATTAGTAATCATTAGTAATCATTGGTAATCATTTATCAGCAGAACAAGCACCTTGATGGTTATTTCCCCACGGCTAATACTGTACTCAGTGTACTGTATTCTAGTTACGGCTGATATAACCGTCGTTCGTTCTATAAAATAAATCCATTTTTTCACTTTGATTTTTCACTTCTTCTTCTTCTTCTCTCTTTCCCTCGTCTTTTTCGTCGTCGCTTCCTTCAAAAAAACTTTTGTTTTTTGGGGCATTTCCCAAGTACGACAAGCCTGGTTATAACGCACACGTGGCGCGATTAGAATGGGTCCAATCACAAGGCCAGGACCAGGGGTTTTCTGACTGCTCTTTTTTATTTTGCCACTTTGCCATGGCACATACGTAGTAGCCACATACTGTAAAGAGATCGGTCGAGGCCTGCGAGAACCAAGATTTGGCTGTGATTTTGATCAATTTTGATCAATTTTGATCATGATTTTTTGTATTTGACCCTGGTCCTTTTTGGCCCTTTTTGGTCCTTTTTGGCCCTTTTTACACTCGGAAAGTGAAAATAAAAAAAATCACAACCCAATAAGTAATTTAAAAAAAGACCGACTTCCCTCTTTCTTCTTCCTTCCACAACACCTTCAACCCCCTCCAACACCTCCAACACCTTCTACACCGTCATGAAAGGCAAGGAAATCAGAATCCTATCGCTCCTGGCGTTGGACACAATCTTCTTCTTTGTGGAAATCATTATTGGCTACTCCGTCAACTCGCTTGCTCTCATTGCCGACTCCTTCCACATGCTCAACGACATCTTTTCTCTCATTGTCGCCTTGTGGGCCGTCAGAGTCGCAAAGTCAAGAGGCGTCGACGCAAAATATACCTACGGATGGCAGCGCGCAGAGATTCTCGGCGCCCTCATTAATGGAGTCTTTCTTATTGCCCTTTGCATGACAATCTTTTTGGAAGCAATCCAAAGGTTTATTGAAGTGCCCAATATTACAAACCCGAAATTGATTCTCATTGTGGGCGCAGCGGGACTTGCCTCGAACTTGGTGGGGTTGGTCTTGTTTCATGAACATGGGCATTCCCATTCTCATGGTGGTGGCGCTGAGTCGCTTGAGGAAGAGGACTTGGAAGAGAATGCGCATTCTCATGATCATTCGCACTCTCATTCAAACTCGCACTCGCACTCGCATGCAAAAAAGGTGGCCAGCCGCTCGGTTGATGATACATACCGCCAGGGCCTTATCGATGATGATGCACCCATCTCTTCAGCCGTTCCCACATCGTACCTCTCCCACATTTCAGAAAACACAGGTTTGCTGGGATCACAATCTGCAGCTACCATTAACTACAGTGCCACTTCCGACGACTCTGAAAGTAACAGCGATGGTGACGGCAACGGTACGCAGCCGTTTTTGGAAGGCGCCGGGGTCAATAAGAGCGATCACCACAAGAAACGAAGCCAATCGGTGTCATCGGGAACTCACCAGGACCATTTCCACGTCAAGGCCCGAGAAAAGGCCGCGGGAAGTCAGAAATCACTAAACATGGAGGGCGTATTTTTGCACGTCATGGGCGACGCTTTGGGCAACATTGGGGTCATTGTCACGGCCCTTTTCATCTGGCAAACTGATTACTCGTGGAAGTTTTACATGGACCCTGTCATCTCACTCGTCATTACCGCCATAATCTTTTCGTCCGCACTACCGTTATGTCGGCGCACATCTGCAATTTTGTTGCAAGGGGTGCCTCAGAGTGTTGACGCCGACGAGGTGCGTGACGACATTGTGTCTCTCCCGGGCGTCCTTGACGTTCACGACCTTCATATTTGGATTTTGTCTGAAAATCTCAATGTTGCTACTCTCCATGTAAGTGTCTCAGACGGGCCTGATGAGTTTATGAAACTCGCGAAACGGATCAGGACTTGTATGAGGGGACATGGGATTGCGTCGACAACTATCCAGCCTGAATTCCATGTGGGTAGTGAAGATGTAGCTGTTGCTGGAGCTGCCAGTGCCGCTGGTAGTGCTAGTGCCAGTGCTCAGCTATCAAGTAGGAGCAATCGGTCCCCGTCGCCTGACGGAACTCCTTCATGTGTGTTGCAAGGCAACAAGTCGAGTGGAGGACTCAAGAAGGCGAATGTATAACCCATGAACAAAAAACGGGCTTGTGTTGAATAATAAAGCGAATCCGCAAGTAAATCGTAGATAAATATAAGTTGCAAGTATAATTAAATGGATCATCATGCTCATGTGCATGTAGCGATGGATCTTACTTACATTAACGACATGTAGATAGTCTAACAAACTTGAATATTAAGTTACTCCAAGAACTCGCTCGACACTTTTAAATCTCTACATGATAACACAATCCTTATCCTTCCCTTCTTTACCTTCTTTCGACTTGGCCAATTTGACCGCTTTAGCCTCCTCCTTCTTTGCATTCTTCTTGGCATGCTTATTGTTTTTTAGCTGATCCACCCCAGCAGCCTGCGATGCCATTGACCCTTTATTTTTATTAACGCGCTCCACAGCCCTCTCATCACCACCCGCAGCCGCTTTGCGGTACCATTCCATCGCCTGCAACAAATCTCGATCACAGCCAATGCCGTTTTCCAAAAAGTAGCCTGTCGCGTACTGCGCTTTTGCCAGTCCCCGGAGTCCCGCGCGGTGAGCCCACTCGAAGGCTTCTTCCTCGTTTCGGGGAAGCATTGGTTCTGCACCTACCATGTACCAAGCGCACATGGCTAGCATCGACGGTGTGTCGCCGCCGAGCGCTGCGAGTGTGTAGTAGTGGATGCTGAGGGCTGCGTCTTGGGGACACCCCAGTGTGCCGTACTCGTAGGCGGCGCCAAGCTTCACGGTCGCGGGAATGTAATTGAGATCGGCCGACTTGACGTACAACTGCACAGCGTACTTGAGATCGACAAACACAATGTCCCTGTATCCCACTTCATAAATTTTGGCGAGCTCAAACGGAGCTTGCGGAAACATTTCATTTGCTGCCTCGGCTGCTCGCGACAACCACTTGATGCCTTCTTGCTGTATCTTGCCCTTTCCCTTGGGCCCAGAAGAACCCACGTGAAGGCCCATTTTCCCATAGAAACATGCAATTCCAAGTCTCAGCATGGCTCCGGGATGGCCCTTGGACGCTGCCTGCCTTAGAAATAATATAGCTTTTCGCGCATCTTTTGACGTGCCCCAACCTTCTTCCAGGCACAACGAAGTTCTATAAGCAGCTTCCGCGTGGCCGTGCTTAGCCGCCAGTTGAAACAGCGAAAACGATTCCTTGAGATCAGTCTTGCCTAGCGCGCCTGATGCGTAGGCGTCTCCTAGAAGATACTGCGCGTCCGGGTAGCCGCTCACCGACAGTTTATTAAGATGGCTTACGGCTTCCTTGAGCAAGTCACGCTTGATTTTTTGTTCTTGTTGATCGGTAAGTGGGCCACTGTCTGCGGGCACGGCAGGAGCAGTGAAAGACGACATTGACAAGTTCGACTCGTGACGAGCGTGCATGTTGTTGGGGACTTCGAGTGTCTCATTGCTGTCGGCGGGAGTTGTTGTTGTTGTTTGTTGCAGGGCCGCAGGTTTGGACGCCCCCGACAGCAGGGCAGTCTGTAGCATGAACTGCGCAAATTGGAACTGGATTAGAGGATCGTGGGACTTTTTTGCGTTTTTCCTGTAAAGCTCAATGGTTTTAATACGAGGCATGAGGGACGACGAGTTGGCACCAAGGTTTGTTGTGAGAAAGGATTGATTAAGGTCGAATGCAGAGGTGCCGGCAAGGTCTGAGACACCGGGGGAGTGAGATGATTTGGAAGAATAAGGTCGCTCATGAGCACCAATGACTCCGGGCGCCGTAAAGTCTATGGAAGAGATGGAAGATCTTGAGGAATAAGCATGAGAGAGTCTCGAGTTTCTGTAATTTTGTTGTTGTTGCACGAGCGCCAAGCTATGCGAGCTGGAGCTGCGATGCTGTTGTCCATATGGTGAGTTGAGCTGCTGGTTCAAGACGGCAGGGGTTGAAGTTGAGCGGGCAATGGAGTTTCCATTTGCATTATTTGC
Organism: Geotrichum restrictum; assembly: GCA_030563985.1. Taxonomy (NCBI): domain Eukaryota; kingdom Fungi; phylum Ascomycota; class Dipodascomycetes; order Dipodascales; family Dipodascaceae; genus Geotrichum; species Geotrichum restrictum. The sequence goes on along the minus strand of JAJMKT010000022.1, from coordinate 29,532 downwards.
ATTATTTGCACTTATTGGATGGAGGCCAGGCGATCGGGAGGGAACGCGATTTTTGAGAGATTGGGCAGGGGAGTGCGGCCGGCTAGCTAGTGACGCACCATTAGGTCCGGTAGGGGGTCTTAGGGAAAATTCTTCTTCTTCTTTTTCTTCTTCTTCTTCCTGGTCGATGACGTTTTCGGTAGTGATGTTGATTTGGGGATGTCTACTACGTGCTTCGGAGATGCCAGGGACTTCTGGAATACTTGAGCAGGAAGGTGTAGAGGAGTGGTGGTTGGTGGTGGGGGAGGAGGACTTGTCTGTTGACTTGTCTGCTGACGACGTTTCAGAGTTAGGGGAGGAGGACGTGGCTGAGGACGTCTGCGAGGGTTGTTCGGTATGGCTGGGACTCTTTTCAGTGGGAGTGTTTATGGGCTGAGGTAGAGGAGGGGAAGTGTATTCAGGCATTTTGAGAAAGAGTGTAATGTAGCGCTCAGGAGCCAAAGTTTAGTGACGTCTCTGCCGGTAGTAGGTGGGTGGTTTTAAGAGGAGGAATGCGATGAGGAGAGAGGAATATAAAATTTACAAGAAGAATTCGTGTACAATTTGTGGGCATGCGGAATAAAAAAAAAATGAAAAAAACAGTTGAGTACCTGAGTTCGGTATGGGGAGGGGGGGCTATATTTAGTAAAGGACCAACAACGTGTATGGTGATTGAGAAGAATTAATGAGGTTTCGGAGATGGATCATCAGTCTTAACCAAGGAAGGGCAATATTAAGGAGATCTAGAGAAGGACCACGGTCACAGCTGTTCAAGGACGTCACAGTTCAAGGCCATTAATTCAAGAAGACGGCCAGAAAGTATGAAGAAGAAGAAGAAGAAGAAGAAGAAGAAGAGGAAGAATTTAAAGCAGTGACCACTTGCGCCAAAAACAGGGAAAAAAAACAGTGTAATATAGTACTACAAGTTGTGATTTCATGGCTTCCCACTCAATGACGTAATTCTTACAATATTAGTGAAACGTGAGCGCAGTGAAGTACTCGACCTCTAAAGGCCTATACTGTAATATATTGTAGCACTGATAGTAGTCATCCATCCATGGTGGGCTATAAGGGATCCTGGTATATGATAATGAATGAGTTGTTGTTGTTGTTGTTGTTGTTGTTGTTGTTTATAATCTAAGTGGTTAAAACAAAAAAAAAAAGTTAAATTTAGATTCAAGAAAAAACAAATATATATTTTGGTCCAATGGTTTTTTTTATTTTTTTATTTTTTTATTTTTATATAAACGTTACGTACGTACCGGTATACGTACTGCACTAAACGAGAAAAGTCCTAACCTATTACGTATAAGCTCATATGAAATGTAGACTAAAATTTATTCCTTTAGTACAATATTACGTAACAAACACAAAATTCAGCACAAATTCAGCATGCAGCTGCTGCTGCACTTTAAATTTTTTAAAAGTTAAAACGGGCCGCTCTTGATTAAGACTAGACTAGACTAGACTAGTCTTCCCTTTTTTTTTTTTTGGCGTCTTCTATAAACAGTAATTGATGCGGCTTTCTTCTTTCCGCAACAAATGCTTGGCTATAGTAAATGATTACTCCATTGTTACGTCATAGACACGTGTTCATTGCGTAACATATTACGCAACGCATGCAATGCATTCGTTTACCTGTTTGGTCTACCGGTAAATCCTTTTTATTCGTTTTTTAATCATGTTTATCGGCATCGCCGGCATCGGCATCGGCGGGTCGGGATCGGGATCGGGACCAATTGAAAAAGGAGCCGGCCAATGTCTTAAGCGCAGCTGGGCTGAGCTAGCTGGCTATAGCCGCTATACAGTGCGTAGCTGGCTGGTGAGCCGCTGGTCTGCTCAGACTCTGCTGTAATTTTGTGGTTTGAAGTTTCTGTGCACATGAAGGGTCCCTGGATCGACGGTTGACGGTTGATGATGGACAACTGATGATCATTGGATTTGACAATTTGACAGCGATAAGTTTGGACTAAGACTCAGAGTAGACTCAGTAGACTCTGAGTACAGTGAGTAGAGTATGGCACTGTATGCTACTCGATTAGATCTCGAGTCGATTATAGTCGATTACTGTCGATTAGACTACCGAGTTCCGAGTCCCGACTAGATATATCGTAAATGCTCTTTAACGCGATATATAGACTATATACAACTACCATACTGAGTCAACTACTGACCCTCTCTGACCCTTGTTCTCAGTCCCTCAGTCCCTCAGTCCCTCAGTCCTCTCTCACTCAATACACAGTCAACCCCCACAAATGCAGCCAATTTAAAACTCAATTATCCCCCACAAATTATTCCGCATGAATATTATACTCTCAACAGATGCACAACTGACCTGGCCACCCTTCTGCTGCTGCTGCTGCTGCTGCTACTGCTACTGAAATATATTAAAATATTATTCACCACCAAACACCCTCTCCCTCTCTCTCTCTCTCTTAAGACTTCAAAGCCAACTGCACCCATCAGCTTGCTTGCTTCCTCTTCTTCTTTTCCATTCTCTCTCTCTCCCACAATGGCCCCTTCCGTATCCCCTGATGGATATCCCTGTTCCCACGACCGCCTGGAATGGGACGTCATCTCTGACAGCGCAACTAAAGTCTTTGGCATGGAAAACTTTGGCAACACCTGCTACTGCAACTCAGTCCTCCAATGCCTTTACTACTCGAAAGCCTTTCGTGAGCACGTTCTCTCGTTTTCTGCTCCCGCGGCAAAATCCCAGCCAAAAAATCCTAGGCGCCTCGCAGTCTCTGGCCTCAAACCCCATCCGTTCACTGTAGACCCATCTACGGCAACACTCGCCACTTCAACAGGTGGTGGGCCTTCTGCAGCAACTCAGGCTCAAACTAATGCTGTCATAGCAGCTGCCATGCAGGCTAAAATTAATGGTCACGAGCCTATTGCGGGCTCCCCTACAGCTGCACAAACATCGCTCGGAGGAGGAGGATCACAGACATCTAAACCAGAGTCCAAATCATTGGGCAGGAGAATGTCAATTTTTGGCAAATCAGCTGCACAAAAACAATATTCGGCCTCTAAACAACAATATTCATCAACCAACACCGGCAATAGCGCCGGCAATAGCAACGGCAATAGCAATGGTACTACTACCACCACCACCACCACCACCTCAACAACAACAACAACAACACACGCTACCGGATCCACAAATACGTCAGACCCCGCGTTAGAAAATACCCCCGCTCAAGACCAACAACAACAATCGGACACTGCCCCGCAGTTGGCAGAAATCATGAACAATCTTTTCGCCGCTGGTGTCAATTCCACCGCGCCCGTCAAATTACTCTACCCGGGCCTGCAGGGTATTGCCCTGGGCATTCGGTACCCGGGCCAAAACATCCCAGTGGTGGGGTTCACCGAGGACCCGTTCGCCACCCAGGAGTCGCGTAAACGAAGTGCCCTCGTCAAGGGGCCCATCATCAACCTGGATCTGTCGTATGCGGATTCATACGGGATGCAGGAATCGCTGTTTACGACGTTGAAGGATGTCTTTGAGTGCATGGCCGAGAATCAGTCCCGGGTGGGCGTGGTTGCGCCAATTAAACTTATTGAAGTGTTGAAGCGAGAAAATGAACTGTTTCGCACGTCCATGCACCAGGACGCACATGAGTTTTTGAACTTTTTGTTGAACCAGGTCATTGAAAACGTCGATATGGTGGAGGGCGGTGGCGGCTCACGGAGTGCTGGTAGCAACAACAGTAGCAACAGCAGCCGGAAGCCCATGGACGACATATTCCAGGGCATTTTGACGTCCGAAACAAAATGCCTTACTTGTGAGACAGTTTCGCGGCGCGACGAACAGTTCCTCGACCTGTCAATCGATATCGAGCGCAACTCCTCCGTCACGGCGTGTCTCCGGCAGTTCTCAGCTTCGGAAATGCTCTGCGAACGCAACAAATTCAACTGCGACAACTGCGGGGGTCTCCACGAGGCCGAAAAGCGCATGAAGATTAAAAAACTGCCCAAGATCCTGGCCCTGCATTTAAAGCGGTTCAAGTATACAGAAGACCTCATGCGCAACGTCAAGCTGTTCCACCGGGTCGTGTACCCGCGGTTCCTGCGGCTTGACAATACCACGGTCGACGCCGAAAACCCAGACGTTTTGTACGAGCTTTACGCTGTGGTGGTCCATATTGGCGGCGGCCCTTACCATGGGCACTACGTGACGGTTGTCAAGACCGAGACGGCAGGCTGGCTTATGTTTGACGACGAAATGGTGGAGGCTGTGGACCCTGCATATGTGTTTAATTTCTTTGGCGATAATAAAGGGCTGGCGACTGCGTATGTGTTGTTTTATCAGGTTACGGGCCAGGACCAGTACGAGCGCGAGAATTTGTACACCAACAATGTGCCTGCTAGTGCGGATGTAAATGGGGCGGCGGCAGGAGTGGGAGCAGGAGTGAGTGCAGGAGGAGTTGGAGTTGGAGTTGGAGTTGGAGGAGATGCAGGTAGCTCGAGTCCAAATACCATTGCGACAACTACAACCACAACCAGGGAAGCCTCATCACCAGCTAGTAGAGGGGGCACTTCTATCCATGATGAAAAGATGTCATCTGTCCCCGCACTCCAGTTGTCTGGGACCTCGCAGCAGCTCCCTGCTTTGACAGAACCGCCTGCATCACTTTTAACTCAACAACAACAACAACCACCATTACCATTACCCGCTTTTAAGAGCGAGCCTGTTGTTGATGCTAGTTCTGGAGGAGGAGGAGGAGGAGGAGAAGGGGTAGGCGAAAGGCCACAATCACCTCGACGCCAGAGTGTGGCAGTAGGTAGCGTCATGCGCCGAAATAACGGATCCTCAATAATTGAAAACAGCAGCCATAGCAGCAGCAGCACTAGTGACGGAAGAGCAGGAGTTGACGGAAGAGCACCAGCAGGAGGAGCACCAGCAGGAGCAGGAGCAGGAGGAATTGATGGACAGATATTGAAAAAGAAAATATCTGCTACTAAAAGTACTAAAAGTACGAATACGATAAATACTGATGGCCCGTTACCAGGAATGTTACCAGGAACAGGTGTACCGGGATCATCATCATCAGTTAAGAAGAAGAGACTTTCGAGGCATTTGTCGTTTTCATTTAGAAAGACCTGATTGTGTTGTTGGTCCACTGTTATACGGTTGTATGTTGTTGTGTGCTATATATATGTTTAAAATGTTGTATTGATGTTTATGTTTGTATATAATGGGGGTGTAAATTGAACTGTATTCCATGTTTGTTCAGTGTTCAGTGTTCACTACGTATTGAGTCGACAATCACCAGTATGGGGTTGACTAGCTACTACTGCAGTGTACTGTACGACGTGTACGTTATAAATATATTTAAAGCCGGCCTGTTGTTTTGGTCAAGGGCCCGGAAGAAAGAAGAGAAGAAAAAAAAAAAAGGCTGATTACAAAGAAAATTACAGATTAGTCATTTGAATAAATTGAGAATTCTTAAGCAATTGGTTGTTAACTTGAAGCAAGAATAAGCGAGTTCCAATAACAGCCCACGCTAATTCATTCCTCTTTTGTCGTTAAATTTTTTCTTTTTTAAATGATCGAGATATCTTTGGCAATCAATATTGTCAATATTTGTCATTAAACAGCTGACCCATGGGCAGCGCTTAATTAAGATAATTAATCAAGATAGACTAATTAATTATAAGTGGTTGACGTGATGGATCTGATGGAGATCTGATGGAGATCTGATGGCTAATAAATACACTGCAGTACGTACTGTACTTGCCACCAATCATTGACCAATGAATCCTTGCTATCTCTTCCTTTTCCTGTAATCTACCCTTACCCTCTCCCACTTTTGATCATAAAGAAAGCGATAGCGATCGATATCTCCCACGTAATAGGCTCTGAGACTCTGAGACTCTGAGGTCAAGGCCTGTAGAGATCTGTAGAGATCTGTAGCCATGGCCTGAGTTATAACGTATACGCGTTACTACTACTACTAGACTACTACTACTACTACAGTATAATTGAGCATGGTGCATTTGGACCAAATAAGTCAGTGCTAAGAGCTCTTTCAGGTCTTTTGTCAATATTGCAAATATTGCCAGAGTTCTCTCTTTAGTCGATATCTCGCGATATTTAAATATTGCAATCTTAAATCACAATTACGAACTCAGATCTCTAGAGTCTAATACTAATCCATAAATTTGCTACCGGTCAGCTGTAAGTAATTTGCTATTGTACGTACTGTAGTTCTTACGTTTTTGATATCTGCCCAAAAAACAAAGACTTCAGTGCTGCTGCTGCAGAACCCTTCTGCTGCCTTCTGCTGCCTTCTGCTGTCTTCGAACTGCTGTCTTCTGCTTCTACTGCCTTGTCTTTTCTTTTTGGCATGCCCTGCTGCAAGCCCATTCAAGGTGATCAATGTCATTTCATGTTATTTCATGTTATTTCATGTTATTTCCTTCGAACTTTTTCACTTTGTGTGTTTTTTATTTTTTTTTTTATTTTTTTTTTTGCTTCTCTCTCAAATTCACGACGTTTTTTTTTTTTTTTTTTGCAATTTTATTAATTTCTTCTACTGCTTGTGCGCATCAAAGCCCTTATTCTATATTCTAGCCATACTGTAGCTAATAATTTCTATACCTTCCCTCTCAAAGCCAATTGAAAAAAAAAATTCTAGTTCTTACCTTAAGCTTAAGCCTTTCTGACCTCTCTCTCTCTTCTCAACTCTTTTTTTCCTCCCGTTATTGATCAATAACACACAGTCATCGCTAATCAGCCCAACAAAACACGCGCCGATTGCATCCATCCAACCTGTTGGTATAGCTAGCCAGTCTAGATTGTGGCGCCATGCGTCGAAGGAACTCAGTGGTATCAACAACACCCTCCCCATTACCACAACCATCTCTCCTGGACAATAACTCACTCAATGCACACCTCTTTTCGCCTACTTACACTACCGCCGACCACTCTACCGACCACTCTACCGACCACACCAACCACACTCTAGAACTGACTTTACCCTCTTCTCCTCCTGATGACGCCAATTCTTCTCCCCGCCATTCGATTGTACTGCGTCGACACAGCAGGCGGCGCCATCCTCTGTCGCCCTCCTCAACCCCATCTCCCATTCGTGAACATTTTGAGCAATTTGAACAATTTGACCATTTCGAAAATTCCCCACACCAAAACGACGATGACGAGCCTTCCAAGGCGCACAGCGGCGCTCCAAAAGGAATTATCGATAACCTACGTGGCTTCATGCTTTTCAAGTCGGCCCCTGACACTTTTCTAGAAGCCATTGCGGGCAAACTGGTCCCGCAGGTCCATCAGGCCCACAGCTTCATCATCACTGAAGGCGAGGAAGCCCGTGCCATGTACTGGATTATTCGGGGCTCGGTGGGTATTGTCTCTCGGGACGGAGAGTCTATACACGCAGAACTCGGGCCTGGCGCCTTTTTCGGCGAGATCGGTATACTTTTCGATTGCCCACGTACCGCATCCGTTCAGGCCCGCGATAAATGTGTCTTGGCAGTCCTTACTGCGGGTGCGCTTAATGAGGTTTTGCCAGCATACCCCATTATCGAACAAGCAATTACAGATGAGGCACAGGAACGCTTGTCAATTCTAAAAAAAAATAATAATCGCCTAACGGTAGCGCACAAAAAACCTTTCCGAAAAAAAAAAAATAACATCAACCCCAATAACCTTGAACAAGGCCCAAGCCGTAGCAAAATTACTGGCGGTCTAAACAAGTATTTAGAGCACGCGGGAGTGCGGGAAATACTTGAAGAAATGCCTCTTTTCAATAAACTGCCGTCTACAATTTTGCACAAATTGGCTCTCGCAATTGAACCCAAAGCCTACGATCCTTTCGAAATGATCATTCGCCAGGATACCTCCGGAAGGGATATTTACATAATAATTGACGGCCGCGTAGAAGTCTTGGACGAACCTTCTCAAAAGGTCATTGCTCGGCTCTCCCGTGGTGCTTACTTTGGCGAAATGACTTTCTTGTCATTGTCAGAGAAACGGACTGCCTCAGTGCGCACTGTTACAGAATGCGTTTGTCTGGTGGTGACGGAAGATACGCTCGTGTCGCTATGTCAATACTATCCTGAATTCCAGTCGCACATTGAGGAAACCGCAAATGCACGCATAGACAAAAATCAGTCGCAACACATTTGGCAACCAGATAACAATACGGCGATGTCGTCAAATAATTACCTGAGCAAAAGGCACAGCATTGTTGTTTCTACTGGTACTTCATTCCCAGACCAACCACACCAAGAATCAGAACCAAAAGAGGTTTCCCAAGGAAAGCAAACGGATCTAGACCCGTTTCATGTCAAAAAGAGTAAGGACAATGAAGATATGGAGGACCAAGGAGATAACGAGAATGGAGTTGGCCTTTTTTCGAAATCTTGGAACTTGTCTGGATCTTTTGGTTCCCCATCTCATTCTGAGCTCCTGCGTCCCGTTACGCATGAGCTCGGACCCCACGATTCCAACACGCCGCCGCCCTCAAATTATATTTCTTCTAATTCTAATTCTAATTCTACTCCATCCGAGACATCATCTACACCTAATGACACTGTCGATTCCAATAAAAATCCAGGTGAGATCGACACGCTGCCACAGAAACGTTTCCAGTCTTCCCGGCGAGCCAGTAAAACATTCCCATTATTCCCAGGCGTCACTGAGACAATCCCTGAGGGAGATGAGACCGGTGCTGGTGTATTTTTCGATAAAGAGCCGCCCACTAGCACTTCTGGTTTACTCCCGAGTAATAGTGTTATTGGTATCCGCCGTCGACACTCTCATCAAGGACTATTACTCCATCCCCGTGCTAAGCGTGTTCGACAGTCATCTCGCAGGAGATCTTCCCTCTTCAATATCGGGCCGTTTCCGGATTTAATACAAGTCAAAATTTTCCAATACCTGGACGTGAAACCGCTCATGAAAATGCAACGGGTATGCCATCACTGGCGACAAATGGTCCAAAGCTCGCAGCAATTGCTTGGCGATCTTGACTTGGAACCCTATAACGCCACTATAAACGACAAAACAATCGTCCCCATCACTAACTTTGCGGGCACGAGGCCAAAAAGGGTCAACATAAGTAATTGCTTTCATCTGACTGATGAGGGTTTCTCCTACTTGGTGAATGGAATTGGGCTGGCCAAAATTAATGTTTTTAAAATGAAATCGGTTTGGGAGGTTTCGGCTATGGCAATCATGGATTTAACGGTTCCATCTATTGGTGCCGACCTGGAGGAGATAGATTTATCAAACTGTCGGAAAGTCAGCGACGCTACGATAACTCGCTTAATTGGCTGGATTGTGCCTCCCTTTGGGCCCGATGGTCAGCCATCGATATCTCCATCGCCCGGAACAGTGATAGGTTGTGCTAAGCTTCGAAGAATTTCGCTCTCTTACTGCAAGCATATTACGGACCGCTCCATGTATCATATGGCAATGTTTGCATCGGATCGCATTGAGTACCTGGATCTGACTCGGTGTACCACTATCACAGATCATGGGTTTTCGTTTTGGGCACTCCGTTCGTTTTCCTCTTTAAAACATCTATGCCTTGCAGACTGCACATTTCTCACCGACAAGTCCATCATGGCCATTGCCTCAACCGCCAAAAACCTCGAATCTCTCGTACTTTCCTTCTGCTGCGCATTAACAGACGTTTCAGTCGAAGTTCTTGCCCTTAGTTGTCCATCCCTTATCACGTTAGATCTTTCATTTTGTGGGTCAGCAGTTTCCGACGCTTCCTTATCCACCGTTGCGCTACATCTTCGTGCCCTTGAGACTCTTTCCATTAGGGGTTGTATTCGTGTTACGCGGACAGGAGTGAATACGTTGCTGATGCTTTTGGGGTCGCATGAGCTTAAGATGTTGGATATTTCGCAGTGTCGCAACGCCCAAGAGCAAATACATACGCCTGTTGATGCAATTACGGGTCGGCCACGGGTTACCATCAAGCAATAATAACGACAATGATTTTTATTTTTATTTTTGGGGAATTACAGTACAGTAATATTATTTATTTATTTTTGATTTGTTTAATTTTTTAAAATTATTTAAATGTTTTTTTTTTTTTGTATACTAGTATGCTATAGCTATTAGCTACTGTACAGAGTTCTAGAGAATAATTAAAGGATTGGCTTTTTTTTACACCCAAACTGCTGCACTTTAGCACCATTTTATTTACAATAATCATTTATTAGGAATGGTTAATCTAATATTCGATACTGAGAATAAAAATTCTCTTGCCCACAATTATTTCGCCATACAGACTGATGCACTTTGTGTTGGGAGAGAAGGCGCTGAGAAACATCAGAACTATGATAACGGAATAATAAAGCTGATATGCTGATGAGGGACTTATCGGTCTGCTTGGCGAGAGATACAGAGCTACGCCGGTATGGCGTCAAATATTTAACTTAAATAATGCATGTTTAGTAAAGTTGAGTGGTAAATTTCTGTTATTCTAGGACTAATAAACTACTTTATTCGGCTGCAAAAGCCTTGTAATTATAATGAATTAACCTTTTTTTCAAAGGTGGGTGGGTGTCAGATCCGGCTTTAGAGCTCAATCGATGTTGTCGGATGTCTGAGAGGGTCAGCTCAAACAGGGAAGTGTTCCTATTCTGATGAGTGTACAGTAAATATGAAGCCCGCCCTCCTGCTATGAGCATTAACAACTCTGTCAATATAACAATTTGCCATTGTATTAGGCCTTCACCTTTTTGTCGTGTTGCCTCCATCAAGACCCGAAACATGCCTCTAATTCTACTCCTCCTTCTGCATTTAACAGTTGGTGGCCGTTTTTTGGGGATCCATGTAAACACCAAACCTCAGCAATAACATAATCCAGTTGATATCTCCAGCGTTTTCAGGTATGTGGTTACTTACTCCTTCTCATCCAAGAAAGAATTTACTGCTTTGAGTCCTTTTGTACTGTTTAACAGCACTGAAAGATCTAAAGTAGCGGAAACCTTGCGCAGTATGTCTCGGGGTTGTTCGAGATTGGGACAGCTTACAAGCAAGTGTTGAGCGGTTTGTTCCTCTGCTCGCCACAAATGCATACCCCCCCTCCTTCAATTGTGTTCTAGCCTTGTGGAAATGTTTGCCTTATAAGCCGTGACCAGTTCTGAGCTGAACAATGTTAACAATTGCTCACTCTTTGGCGTGGCGCGTGGCGCAGAGAACCTAGGCTCTCATCACCATGCTCGGCACTCTCGTATTACATTTTGCGTTTTTGACAATTTCAAGTAGCTTTCACCCTTTTCAATTTCATCGTACGGTACTGTGATGAGTCGATCTTTTGACTGTTTGGCTTTGTCCTTTTCAATTGATTCTTCCAGTGGCTTTCCCACCTCTCGTGGTACTTCTCCCTTTATAATTATAAATTGGAAGTTCACGTGATTTCATCAAAAAAACCGCCATCAACGAATACTGAAGGCCTAAATGGAGATGTGGCGACTTGACTTTTCCAACACATATTCATCAACAACACAACGAGGAGAAGTCGCAAGCGTTTGAAATAAAGTGCAATCATCTATCAATTGGTATAGGTTTTCAATACATATTTTTATTATTTTTTATGTGGCAACACATTCCTTTGGATATATCGCGGCGAATACTGGAGAGTTGATTTTGGATTGGACCTGATAGCCTTCACTGGGCCTCTCAGTGAATCATTTAGAGGACTCATTTACTGAATGATTGCTGCTTTATTGATAAGGTGCGCAGGACCCTTTAAGCTGAGAGTGAGCTCTCGTTGGTGGAAAATTAAAAAATAAAAATAAATAAAAGGTGGCTGCTTACGCACAGTTCTAGAGATCTGCTTACACATTATTAGTTAACTGATCTCTAAGCTTCAGTTGGGAGTTACTGACAAAACCAAAGTTATTGATTCCAAACCTCCCAACAAACACCTCCCAAACTGTAGCCACACAACTTTTGAATTGAACCAACTCCACGATTATAAAAATAGCAGTGTAGAGAATTAAAATTTAGTACTAGGAATTGTATAAACAAAAACAGGACGTAAACAAACAAACCAGCAATGTGTGCTGGTGGTTGAATTGGTTTCAGACATATGACTTTCAAGAGTTATCGAAACTTGGGCATCCTGGGATCGATCCTCCGCCAACACGCTTAACGGTGTATTCAGATTCGCACCCGTCTGAAATTACAGTGCCAGCTTTCTTTCGCCGCAGAACAGTTCTGCGAAACTAAAGCTGGTATCGCTGTCTGGGCTCGTCGAGACAGAGGTCCGTTAAGATTTTTTTTTTTTTATATTTCGTCTTCTCAGTGTATACTACCGGGGGTATATAAATCCTTTTATTATTAATATACCACTATTTATGCTGTTTTTTTCTTGTGTTTTGCAATTAATTTGTGACGATGCCCAAAAAGACATAATGACTAATCATTATGTCACGATTACCAATACTCTTTTTATTTTGAGTAGACTACGTACGTACCGGTCGGTAGTCTAGTTACGCTATTAATATTGGGAGGTGAAATCGAACACATCACCAAAATTGCAATCAAAGCGAACATAGGTCTCAACCACATAAACGACACGACGACGGCCACACAATGAGTGAAGACACTGGCGTTCTGGGGTTGGCAGGACCTCCCGCGGTCTCTGTAGACCCACTTTTAGACATATTGTTTCCTTCGCTCCCACCCCATATTCAACAACTCATCACCTCCTCCTCCTACTCAACATCATCAACATCGTCACTATCATCATCATCATCATCAACCTCCTCCTCCTCAACCTCCACATTGGCATTCACACAACAACAACCGGCGGCGGCGCCATCTTCTTCCACGTCCCGGCCAACAGCTGCCACCGACGCCGCGCTCGGATTCCTGCCCAGTCTCCGCCGGAGCACGCTGTCGGACATTACGAGCCCGTTGACGGAAACGAAACTGGAGCAGGAGCAAGCGGCGCTTAAGCAGCAGCTCCAGGACATTGCGCAGGCGTCGTATGGCAAGTTTATATCCGGGGCGAATGCGTTGGAGTCGTTCCAGGAGCAGTTTGGGGTGTTTAAGAGTACAGCGAGGGAGTTTTATGAGGAGGAGTTTGTGTATCTTGATAATGAGATTCAGCACTTTTCGGTGTTGTTGGGTGGTGCTGGTGGTGGATCTGGATCTGGATCTGATAGAGGAGTAGCATCCTCGTCGACTGTCAATTCATCCTCAGCAGGAGTGGCAGCAGCAGAATCGTCATCATCGTCGTCGGCGGCCGCGTCAATATCGGTAGCCGCTCAAGCAAGGAAAGGTAACGCCGAAGCCATAATTTTGCTGAAAAACTTTGACAAGATCCAAGACATGCTCGAGCTGCCCATGCTGACTCTCGCGTGCGTCAACAAGGGGTATTACACAGAGGTGCTCGACCTGGCCGCACACACTAACCGACTGCTCCTGCGGTACAGCAGCGTGAAGGTCATCCAAGACATTCACAAACAAGTCGAATCGGCGCTCGAAACCATGCTTGTGCAGCTCCTCCGACTACTGCGGGAAACCGTGAAACTGCCCTCGCTCATCAAAGTAATGTCCTACTTGCGCCGCATGCACCCGTTCCAGTCGGCGTCTGATGTCGGGCGCCACCTGCAACAGCTCTACCTCGTGTCAAGGCTACAGTATATTCGGACGCTCCTATCGACTTTGGAGCCCCTGAAGAGGCAGTCCCCGGAAGTGTATTTGAAACGGACCATAGAGGTGTTTAGAGAGCATGTGTTTGTGACGGTTGTGGGGTTCAGGTCGGTATTTCCGGACTCATTGTCAACCACCGCTAATGGTGCTGCTACTACTACTACTACAGAAAAATCATCATCATCATCATCATCGGCCGGTGAACGGCTAATTGCCTCTTTCCTTCGCACAAACGTTGACGAGCTACACAAAACTATTTCTGACATTAGCCCGTTTATTGATGACGAGAATGCACGGAATGGGCTATGGTTACAAGTATCGTACTGTTCGCAGTCCTTGGGCCGCGTAGGCGGTGACTTTTGGCCAACGGTGCAAGGGTCGCTTGAGACGGGTAGCGGGGGGATTACGAGGGAAGAGTGGACAACCGCGTTGAAGAAGCAGAAGGAGGTGTCTCGACATCTTGGGTCTAACGCGTCTCCAATGATTGTGTGAGTGAGTGAGTGAGTGAGTAGGCTAGTTGAAGAACTGTAGATATATGGCATACCGGTATAGTATATGTTTCAATCAGCTGTGTGTATATTTGTTAATTGTTAATTGATAGTTGTTATTTGCTATATGCTATTTGCTATGGACTATTTGTTAATGGCATTATGAACACAAAGTTGAATAAAAAAAACATCTAAAAACAGTGGAGAATGGTGAAAAATTATGTTTGTAAATAGGTTTCGAGGCTAAGCAGTCGGTTAATGCTAAAATTTATAAGGACAGGCTGTAAGATCTATGTCCAAGACCGAAGCGCTCCTCTGATCGCTTTTTTTTTCTTTCTTTTTTACTTGACATTCTTCTTTGCCCACGAAATAAAGCTCGGAACATCGGCCGCAACACTAGCCGTGATATTCTTTTCCTGCACCCACCTCGGGATATTTCCCTTTGCATCACTTGTTTGCGCCATAATCCACTCGACATGGCCCTCAGCCTCCATATAAGTAACCACTTCAATAGCACAATACTCTGCGCGCTGAACGGTGGGCGAAACAGCGTGCGACGAGGGCAACGAAATGACAAAAAACTGCTGTACTTTTGGGTCCGGCTGTACTGTCATGATCCAAATTGCCATTTCGCGGTCCGCAAACATTCGGGGGAACTTGTAATGTACAGTACAAGCCTTCCAGCCATCAGAATTGGCCGCTCCCTCGCCACCACTGACCGCAACAACCCCGGTCTTAGCGTCAACAACCGAAGTGCCATCAGATCTTGTGGTTGGGGTAGCGGGAATCACGTCGGGTTCATCTTCATGCAAGCGAGCAGAATCAAGTAAGGGGATATACTTGATTTCATTCAGAGTGTGGTTCTCAAAGATTCCTTTCCTGAACTGATCAAACGTCACATCCTTGTGGTACGACACACGGGCCATCCAGAAATCATTATTCTGTCGGTTCGTGTAAGTGTGCACATCGTGGGGGAATACTTTGGTTTTGGTCCAGTTTACTTTGATTTGCTTGACGAATTCGAGTGCGGCGGGGACAACTTGGGACTGAGGGGGAAGCTCAGATATGCCAATGTCCTTTAGTGGGAAGTCGAATTTGTGAGAGTTGGATTGAATGGTCATGGTGATGATGATGATGTTGTTGTTGAAGTCGTTGAAGTCGTTGAAGGGAATTGAAAAACCAAAAAAAAAAAAAAAAAAAAAAAAAAAAAGGATGGAAATTTCGAGGTTTTAAATTATTTTTTTTACTTTTTTTTATTATTTTTGGTTCATTCTAAATGCGCTTTAATTGGTATCTTCGATCGACGCAACACGAACGCACGGCTATTACTCAACACCAACGATTTGAACGATATCAACGACGACTTCAACGACTTCAACGACGAACTACAACGATGACTACAACGGCCACTTGAACCGTAGTAACACTCTCAACCGTCATAACCGATATTCTCATGCTCAAACTCAATTGTTTCAAAAAAACAAATCCTTTATTTAGCTTCATATCTGCTAGACACTCTGCTCACTGCGATACCCTTGCACGCCACCTCAGGAAACGAATGCAGAAACTGCCTGTATTCCCTCCTGCGCGTATAGTATTTCGTTTCCTTCTCTTCGTTCCATTCCTTCATCTCGTCCATGAATCGTTGTCGCTTCACATTTCTCTCCGCCTCTTTTGCTTCTGCGCTGATCTCCTCCTCCATCTCTTCCAGGATTCTCTTCTTGACATTGTAACCCACCTTTTCGAGGAATCCTGCAGCTAGCAAATATCGGAGAGTGTCCCTGTACCGAGGACCAGCCAGCGCACGTCGTTCTGCTATGCGTTGCAAGACCTCGGTTTTGTCTGATGTCGCTGACAGTTGTGGCCCCACATTGAGCCATACCAATGTTACGTACTCGTCGTCCTGAGAGACCTTCATATCATGCTCTTCCAAAGCCTTTTCTTCTTCCCAGTGGAGTAAATCAATGTGGGGAACGAGTTCTTCTTTTCTAATAGATTTTTCTGCTTGATTCACTTGCCATTTGAGGTCGAATCCATCTTCACTGTCGCTCGAATAACTTGCTGAACCCGAGTCTGAATCCAAGGGATCTGATGGCTCACTGTTTCTGAGCGAAGGCTGTTTCGCTGAATTGAAATATATTGCCGCTGCTGGTTGACCCCCTTCGCTTGGAAACATCACAAAACTATCATTTGCGTTTTGCACCATTTCCGAATCTGAGGCTGTTATATATTCTGCCCCCATTTCTGTGCCAGTCCCAGAATCATCGCTAAGCTCCATTGACACCGCGTCAGAATTAGCATCAGAGTCTGTGCCGGAATCAGAACTCTCACTGGAACTATCACCAGAACTCTCACTGGAATCGGATTCAGGTGCAAACACACTAGTAAGCATATCTTTCCATTTGGCAGTCACGCTTTTATCGAGCTCTTTTGTTTTAAGCTTGCGCTCCTCCCTCCCCTTCTTGATTGGCCCAAATTTGTCCTTCAGGGGGGATGTTATCGGCTGGGCACCAGTTTGAATGGCGTAGATTGTCGCTTGGTCACGGTTGACATTTGCAAGAACATTCTCAACAGGGAGACACTTTTCGATCTCGTCGTAATATGAATCTTTATTTGTACAAGGGATCGGTTCTGTAACCAAAGTTCTGCTTCGTCGAGGGTAATCATGCCAGTACTGATGCGCATTAAGAGGATAGCCCAGTGACATCAACGAAGACACCACATCAGCCTTACTGATAAAGCCTCTCTTGCCACTAGAAGTGTTTAAAATATGACGAATTGCGCTGCGCATCATATCTTTGATAGTGCCTTCTAGGTCTGTAATTAATTCAGCACTGATTCCATCCTTGCGTGATACATCGTAGTCGGGTGACAGTAAATGACAATCATACGGAGCAGTTCTGAATATCCTATTATTGAGAAAAAAAAGCTTGGTCAAGTCAATCAATGAGTCGTTAGAGTCAAAATCTTTGGCGAGTATCAGATTAGGGTTATTCCCCCTTGGTAAACGACGGGCAGTGCTACGCCAGGTGTTTAGGACGATTGGCTCCACCTGAACGGGCATGTGATATCTGTTCACGTTCAACGCCGTTCTTCTTTCAAAAATGTTCATGCTTTCTGCTTGTCGTTCTTCCATTTCAATCCACTCTTCGCTCATTTCCAGCGCTGCCGGGATGTCTTTCATTTCGATTCCGTAATTGGCGCGGTTGACAGGATCGTGATGGAAATACTGCTGCGTAGCACGAAGCAAAAGGTTGTAATATTCTTCACACTCAATCACAGATTTGGTCCGTACACCCTGCGATACCCCCAGCATATTGTGACGTGACCGACGGCCCAGATAGTTGAAGAACCGTTCTTTTTCGTCAATAGCCCAGAAAGATCCGCCAACGTGGCTACCTTCCAGCACTTTGACTGCCATAGCCTCACGACTGTAATCGTCGAAACTCTGACTTTTATCGTCGTATCCCGGAAACAAAATGTCTGTTGAAATTGAGCCCTGGGTACTGACTCGAGAGCATACAAGAGATTCTTCAGCAGGAACTTCCCCTGTAGCAAATTCGTGGAGTTCCTTGCTGTACAACCGAGCATATTGGGAATTATAGGCTCGTTCTTGAGATGATTTTGGACGAACTAGCCGATTTTTTTGATGATTCAGTTTTCCTAGTTTTAAGGTCTTGTCTAGGTCCAGATCACTGTTTGTGACTTCTTCGTTGGCTCTTTCTAGAAGGAGTTTAGTAGTCTCCTCCTCTACTTCGGTCTGTAGCAAAGCGCTTTCACTGATACCAGACAGGTGTACTTCAAGGGCATCATGACTTTCAACAGAATCCTGTGACATATCAGCTAGTTCTTCAGTTGGCTCTTCTAGTGGCCCTACGCTCAATTCATCACTATCGTCAGTCACCCGCGTGTCTCCTGGTGAAGGCATTTCTAGTCAGCCTCAGAGGTATCACAAACATGAATCAAATGTTCAAATTTAATGAAAAAAAATAACAAGTAGAGCCAAATTTCATGGGGTTGGGGTTGTAAATCTTAATTTTTTTTTTTTTCAAGTGATGGCTAACGCTTTGATCGCATTGATCTTTCACTCATAACAGATAGCCAGATTCCTTCTCTGCTGATACTACAAAATGCTCCAAGGAAGGTTGATAGCCCGGCAAACGCCCATCTGCCTTGCCAGCCGCAAGCTCTTACATGGGAAACTATCTTCTCTACGATGGAACTCTTCAGCAGTAGCGAGTGCCTCTACGGAAACCGCGACAACCTCAACGACTACTACGACTGAAGAAAAAACAGAGAAGCAGGTCTCTCCTCTGTTAACGAACTCTCGAGGTGTCAAATTACCGCCCCGAGATCAGCGGTTTGTCATTTTGAGTGCAAAAGCGTCAAGCATTCTTCCTCGGCAAAAGCCTAAACGAATCACCCAGGCAAAGCTAGAGTTCAAATCCGACCAGCTTGATGCCCAGTTAAAAAGACTTCTTGTCTTTAGAAGTGAGGTCCCGCAAGAAGTTGTTCTTGAGAGTATTCAACAGCTCAAGCCCACTACGCCCTCAGTTTCGGAAAAACGTTACGATCAGCTGTTCAACGATATCCTAAGAGCTTATACCGCTCCACAGCTACGGCATTTTATTCGCGAATATGCGAAATCTGGGTTTCCTGGAGGCAAATCACTCAAGAGAGACCTTGTGAAGTTCATAGTGACAAAACACTGGAATGTGCAAAAATCTAAAGACATTAGTGAGTCCACCGACGTTATTGTTGAAAATACTCTCAATCTTAGCCGACGAGATCTGTTTCTCATTATTTCTCGAAATGGCCAGCTTCCAAGATACTGGACCAAGTCTGGTGCTAAAATAGTTATTTTGGGCGAGGAACAAAAGATTGTCGTTAGATCAACTGCTGACACTTTCGAATGGATCAACGCTTCCATGGTAAAAGCTCTCAATAATGTCACTACTAAAGAGTTTGATGTTAGTGTTTTGCAGTCCATCGTCGATGTGGAGAAGCTGCCGCTAGACAAAATCTCGCGTCTATCCGATGTATTCATTGAGCGAGAAGGGAACAAGCTCGTTGCGTCTTCTTTCGGGCAGCAACGTGTTGACCAGGCGGAGCGTCTAATTCTGGGATCATCTGGATTTGGTCCCGGCTTGGTTGAATCATTTCTTTGCGACGTTAATGAAGAAAACTTGAAAAAGAGCGCATATTCAACTGTTATTGAGGACGAGTCGCTATCCTGGATTCACAGAAACAAGGAGTGGAATAGATGGCGATTTTTGCGTCACAAGATCCAAAAAGAAGAACGTGAATCTGATTCCATTGAACTGAATATTGCCAATATTTTCGACAGCCCCAAGAAGAGTGCACCTTTGCAAAGTAATGTTGACGAGCCCGAGCACCCCGCATTCAAACTTATTTTGCATAATAGTGTGGTCGACGGTGTGGAGGTAAGCAATCAAAATTCTATTTCAGAATCATATACCCAAGCCATTTCACAGGCTTTGCTGACGACATATAATTCCCAAAGTCTGGACGAGAGTTTGGACCCGAACAAGGATCAATCTAATATAACTATTGCTGCCACTTTTGGATTCATTTTACACGAAGGCCCTATGAATTCGGACAGGCGTGCTCAAAATGTATTTTCAGATCAATCCAAAAAAGAGCCGCTTGCCACTACGTTTTTGTCAAATATTCCCAGTGTGTCTGAATTTTCACGGACACTTCCCTTGTTTGCTCCTGTTTCCGAGCATGAAGATCTATCTTTCGATGTCGACTTAAAACCAGACGCCAATATTCGGTTAAACAAGACAGGTGAGCTCGAACTTGAACCTACCAATGATTATTTCGTTAAAGGAAAGTCTCCTGCTGAGGCTATCGAAGACCTTTTTGACGAGCCCGAAAATTTTGGCAAATCCCACAACAGTGGCATTATTTCAGACGAGCACTCATACTACGTTCAAATGAAATTCCTTCCTTCTCCCTTCCACACCGACATCAACACATCCCTAGACCCAGCTAAGTTTGAGAACTTGCCACCTATTGAACTATGGCTTGAGGTGGACGAAAACGAGCGGGCTGACAAAAGCAGCATCAGCATTGTCGCAGTTGACCGTGAGGCCAACACTTACGCCAGCATGCCCCATATGAATGCCGATATAAAATTTTCAGCGGCAAAGACCCGGTTCCTCGATACCAATCAACACACCGTTGACGAGTTTCTGGCCAAATCGACGCTCGACTTTTCTGGAAAAGTGCGCATCAATACTCCCAATGTTCTTTACCTGGCTCTCAATGGCGATGAGGGGGCTGAGCCGGTTCCTTATTTGTATCAAACAATGTTGTACAGAAAGCAAGTGGATTTGGATTATAACGGGCAAATCTTGCAGTTGGCCACAATTGAAGGTGGTCTCGTTGGTGGCCATCGCATCGAAGCAAACTTGGTACTGGATGCTCCTGCCAGCGAGTTCTGCCCGGACCATGTTGAGAAGCTGGTCAGAGGTGCTTTGTCGTACTTGAATGATATTCAACCGCATAATATGAGATTACGTTAAGGAATGGGAATTATAGACACACTTTTTTTGTACATAATGTTTTTTTTCCATTTTTTTTCAAATCTCTTTGTAAATACATGATAATGGAGGCCTTTATATCCCTGCAGTAGAAGGGGTAGGCATACTGGTAAATTATTAGCTAAAGATTGAAGCTTCTGACGGAATGTTATGAGCAATACTCGAGCGTTAGGGGAGTAAAGTTACCTGCGCTAGCAATTACCGATTCGATATTGAGATGTGTACCAGAGCATTCAATGAAATTGAGAGTCACAAAGTTTGTTGTACAGATGATTGTGAACTCGTATTTTTGCGTCTTCCATTAGCGCTTGTACGATATAAAGCAGATGGTAAATTTTGGACTGTGTAATACAGATAATAGATGTGAAAAGCTTTTGGGGGCTTGACTGCATCTCGTTACTATAACGACACAAAACAAAAAAAAAAACTGTTTAACAGAAACAAGCTACAGAGATTGCCTTAGGGCATGTGTTCATGGTTTGCGGTTTGATTAATCGAAAGAAAAAAAAGTCATACAGTACGTACTTGAACTTTTTTCACGCATATCAAAATTGTTATATTATCCAAACGTGTAATTGTTTGAAATAAAAATCTACAAAGACAATCGGCTGAGATAAATTAGTCTGAGTATAGAAACATGGAGTTATTGTACAAGAGAGACAAAAAAAACAAAAACACAAGTACCGGTAAAACAGTAATTATAGATTTGTTATAAAGCCCTAGTTTATCTAGCTTTTATGGCAATTTTTTGGTGTCTATATGTCTACACAAATAAATCCTTGTATTACGAGAGTGAGGAAAGAGAAGTTGTTATCTTCACTCATCAAATATTAACACACTACACTGAAAGTGCTAAAAATTCATAAATTCAAGACAAATAATAATACAACCTAAATTATTGAGTTTATGGAACTCAATAAAATTGGCGAAAGGGCTCAAGCATTTTTCTTTTGGTTTGCATAGACTTGTTTTGTACTTAGTTTGTGATTTCATGCACTTGATGAATTATGAGCTGGACTATTAACTGTCAGGGGCCCCAGATGAATGAATTGATTCTTATTACTATGTGACATATTTATTTGAATTTTTGGTACTTTAGAACATTCTATTAAACTCCTGTACTAGTTTCTACTTTTGTCGGCTGGCTTTGTATCATTAACAGCCGGTTGGCTGCTGTACAGCTAGGATAGAAGAAGACCCCAGAAGAAGTTTTCCGACAAGTATATCGTTGAGCCAGCGGGCCAAGTGCTATTTTTGAAAGAGGTTTACTTGGAAATGGCTCTAGAATTTGTGAGTTTGAATATATAGTACTATATATCTTTTACAATTGATCCTGGCAAACTATTGTGACAGTTTTTTCAAATTTTCAATACATGTTGCGAGAAATACATCTCGGCATTTAACACTAAATTCAGAGTCAAACATTTTATTTTAAAATAATACGGTACACATCAGTATTTTTTGGTTGCGCGGCTGGTTTCTGTTAAAATTTCAATCAACTACGTAGAATTGTACGCGTACTGTGGTCTAGGCTCTCGAGTCTAGAATGTTAAAAAAAAAAAAAAAAAAAAAAAAAACTTCAAAATTGGCCAATCAAAATTTTGAGATAAAAAAAAATTCAGACAATAGACACAAGACGAAGACAGACAAATACAACATGTTGCCATATTTTAAACCTACAATATAGTCACATCACTAGAAAGATTCATTTTTCCAGAGTCAGAGAAGGAGTCAAACGCGATAAATGCGATGAGGGAAGACTACTGTAATATCGTTTCTTGCATTCTTGATATGAAAGCGCTGAATTACACTACTTGAACCACCAAAAATAGAGGTACCGAATAGAAAGAGATCAGAGAGCAGAGAGATTTTTTCACCAGCAAAATACAAGCCAAAGAACAAAGTGACGTGATAAGCTCTATGATTCGAATTTTTTAACTCACCAGTTGTAAAATGAATTGATTCTTATTACTATGTCACATATTTATTCGAATTTCTGTTACTTTAGAACTACCAGCTGTATAGTATACTGTACTGTACAATAATTAAATAAATTTGAGTGCTTCAACAAGTGTCACGATACAAAAGGGTCCATAAAATATTTTTTTCTCTTGTAGAATTTGATTTGTATATATAAAGTAACCCGCTACAAAAGGAAATTACATCCAAGGCGGGAGTTTTGAGGAATAAAAAAAAAAATAAGGCCTACTGTCGTGGTTGAATTTCAATGAAGAAATAGGTCAAGGCAAAATTGTCAATTGTCATAGACTAGACTAGACAACCTATAGATATTCCAAAAAGAGCGTGATGCCTACATGGAACAACATATTGTAATTCCAAGCCAGCTGAATTTCAGGTTATGGTAAAAGGTAGCTTGTGTGTCAATAACAGACAGGGAATGAACAATGTCAGTAACGCTGTACTGTAAAAATTTGAATAAGACTACGGCAGTTACAAATACAGCATACAGTAATGATAGATATCCCTGGTGGACCCTGACTAGTATGAAGCACAGTAAATTTACAATACACGCCTTCAGGAATAGGCTCTCAATCTATCTTAAAATCTACTTTTTGTTCCTTTGCTTTTTTTTTTATTCGCACATTCTTATAAAGATTGACGCTAAGTACATCTTTCAAAAATTATATATTATCACCGCCGCCGCTCCCTGGCTTGCCTCACAATCCAATCGGCCGGATCCTGATCAGGCTCGACCCATTCATACCCTTCACCCGCACGCGTCCAGTACTCACGGAACATTGTTTCCTGATCAGTTTCTATCAGCTTCAATTTATATTTGGCTAATTGGGATTGTTGAAATTCCTGAATTTCAAAGAGTTGTCGTTCTTTTTCTTGTTGTTGTAGCAGTCGTTGTTGTTTTGAGTTATCGTTGTGATGTTGGTTATTACTGTAATAACTCCTGGAACCATCAGAGTCACTGGAGTCACTGGAACTGCCTGCCAAGTAGTGATAGTTATCGACTGTCAAATCTAAAAATTCATCATACCCAACTGCAATTTGGTCCATGAGCAATAGTGAATTCTGGTCTTGTTTTACTTTCGGTTTCTGTTCTGGTAGTTCTGATTGTTGAGTTTGCTCTAATTGTTGCTCCTGCTCTTGATTTTTCTGCTGCTGCTGCTGCTGCTGCTGCTGCAATAAGAGGTTACCCATAAAAACCCCACTTCTTCCCACATCCATAACCGAAGGCGGCCGCCATCGTACACGGGCTCCTTTCGACACCACATTCAAAAACGATACAACCTGAGTCGCAACAACGATACAAGCAGACAAAATAGCTATTGATAACGGGATCCCCCCTGTAGCAGCAACAGCAGCAGTGGGACCTCCAAAAAAAGGATAAAGAGCAGTGATTGCTCCACATCCCATCATACTGATCCCAACACAGCTCAGAAAAACATGCCGGTTGTTGACCGATACCCTCAAACACTTGCGTAAACACCCCACAACAGAAGAAAAAGAGTTTCGAAGTTTACTTCGTCGTCGTTTGTCCGGAACTTGAGGTATCATGCCTATGCCGCCTATCGTGGTGACGTTTACTAACTCGTAAGCAAGCTCGATTTCTCGGTTTAAAAGTGCCCGACGCACTGCAATACGGACCAACGCAGTCAGGTTTTCGGGCGTGATGATGGTGGGGGTACGATTTTGAGTCCTTAATCGTTGAATTATTCCTGGGCTCGTTTTTCGGTTTGTCGCTTCTTCTGTTGATATTGATCTTCCTCCTTCAGTTTCTGCTGATGCTGGTTCTTTTGTTTCTGCTGCTGCTGCTGTTGATAGCCAAACCTCCGTCAGCAATGCGAGTGCCTGCCGAGTTGTTGGATAAGGCCTCGTAACCAAATACTTGTGCATCACATGGAATGTAAGACTAGACGCATTGTGTTCCAAAACG
Organism: Geotrichum restrictum; assembly: GCA_030563985.1. Taxonomy (NCBI): domain Eukaryota; kingdom Fungi; phylum Ascomycota; class Dipodascomycetes; order Dipodascales; family Dipodascaceae; genus Geotrichum; species Geotrichum restrictum. The sequence goes on along the minus strand of JAJMKT010000022.1, from coordinate 4,896 downwards.
GATTCGAGAAGGTCAAGCGAAGATTTGAACTTTCTAGATCGAGCAAGTGCGAGTTTCATGTCATGAGTGTCTTTCCGTTTGCTACCAATACCACCTGTGCTGGAATTAGAACTAGAACTAGAACTCCCTGGTCCACCATTTCCTGCTCTACCATTTATTGATCCACTATTATCACCCACACGTGTGCCCATGTCGCCGCTAGTCACGAGAGCAAGCTGTTTACAACTAATAACGGCATCCAATACCATAGCCTCAAACTCTTCGGGTTCCAAACCATTAGTCCAATTATTAGTAGTAGAGTAGATGGAAGTTGGAGTGGGAGATCTCGCGCGTAACAGTTCTGAGTTGGTGATGCGATGTGTCAGTGTGTGGATATTGAATGGAGGGTCATTGAAATGGAAATAGAACGGTTCATGTCGTTGTTGTCGTTCTTTTGTTTTGAAATTAGGCTTAATGCTGAGCCTTGAACTAGAGCTAAACCGTCGATAACACTGTGCTCGCTTGTATCCTTGAAATAATGCGTGAAAGATCCGGGTATTGGCACATTGTTTCTGAGGCATATTTCATCGTGGCGGCGTGTACGCGTAAAGAATTCACAAACTCAAACTAGAAAAGTTATTCCTCCCAACCTTCGACCAAAAAAAAAGTAAACTTTTGAAAGATGTAAACCATTTAGCACTAATGGTCTACATAATATAATATAAATACGTATCTAGTTTACATTTTGGACTTGACATGAGATTTAAGGTTGTTACGAGTCGCAAGATCGTTTACCCTAACCGATCCACCGTCGTCAACCTGCTCTGCATTTCCAAAAAACACGACCGTCACAGTCAAATCGTCTCTGTAGCTTCTTGAAATTGGAGCTGGAATGCTAACCAGCATCGACACCTGTTGAATGTCACCGCCGCCCAAGGCATTACGTACAAGATGGGTAGATGCGTTTTCATCTTCGACTGTGAATTGGGGTGGAGGTGAGCCTGGGCGTCTCCGGATAGGCTGCTTTTGAGCCTCTCTGTTCACTGAAGTGTCGCGAACAGTGACCGTGAGTCCCACATTTTGAGCGGTGACACTTACTCCCTCAGAGCCAGCTGATAACTTTGATCCGGTGATTCTGCTCCAGAGTGAAGCTCGCGGTTGCTTTCTAGGCCCAGCAGCCAGGTACTGAGGCTGCTTCGCTTCCATCCACTCGACTACTAAGGCAACAACCTCCTCATTGGACAGCATTTCGTAAAGACCATCAGTTCCCATGACCAAAAAGTCGCCATTCTCAGGTTTAATTTTGGTTGTGGTGATAACAGGCCGTGCTGTCACGTATGGGGGAGACTTTAATTCCTGTGGAGATCTGCGACCAAAAAAGCTTCGAGCAATGCGATCCTGAACGTCCTTAGTCCATTTATATCTCGCATCGCCAAATGCACGCGATGGTTCTAAACCTCCTAAAACTCGGCCTCTTCGTACTACAGTAGCTTCTTCGCCAGGGTGCTCTGCACGAAGTCGAGCCGCCTCTTCTTCGTTGCCACCAGTTTGATCTGTACTGAGGGATGTAGCAGTCCACTCGCCTTCAGAAGTTCGAGATCCAAGCACAGCTCGGGAGTCTCCTGTCACAGCCACACGGAGGTCTTTGCTGTAAGAGTCGTAGAAGGCAAGAAGCCCACATGATCCAGACAATGCAGGAGCTATGAGTTCCGCAGCACCCGCCTTGCTTGGATTGGCAAGAAGTTTTTCTACGCTTCTGTTGACAATCTCATCATCAAGTTTCACAAACCCCCTTTCGATAGCTTTATTGATAACTTCAGGAGAGGGAACAAGCCGGAAAATGGAATCAGCTGAAGACTTTACATATGCCTTGTCGAGCTCTCCAAGTACGGAGGCAATCAATTCATCTCGAAGTTTTGCACTAGTAGTCCATCCGCTATGGCCATCATAGACACCCCAAAACATCCAATCACTGGAGTGGCGCTTGTCGTCTGGGGTGATTAATGGCACCTGAACAATTCTTTCAGAGCGATCGTCCTCAATCGGGCTGTTACTAGCCAGTTGTGCCACATCGTATCTTAAAACTCCCTTTCCACGCTCCACAAGGTAACTCTCTTCAGAGTCGCGAAGTCTACTGGACACTTGCAAGGGGGACATCATAGTGATGCTTTGTTTATTGTTGCCATTTGCGCGAGGAATGCCAAAGGTAGAAGAGGACGAGAAGGGTGATTCGAGTGAGATGGACTTTCTCAAGGCAGGGAATGCAATAAATGAGCCACCTACAATTATTAAAGAAGTTGCAGCAATGGCAAAAGTCAAGCCATTGGGCTTTTTCAATGAGGAAGAAGTCGCGTTTGATGAGTAGAAGGCCCTTGGTTGAGTGAGCGCAAGGCGGGATCGTGGAAGATTTTTTACAAACCCCGCTAAACGGGAAGTAGCTCGTAAGGGCTGAGGCATTAAAGCAGCCTGACGAAGCATTGTTAAGGTTGGTCTCAACAGGTGCAATGGTCAAAGAAAGGATCGATTCGTTTCCAAGAATATTTCAGTGTGAAAGAACCTTTTTTTGGGGAATTCTTAAGCTTAAAAGGCGAAGAACAAGAGAAATGTTGGTTTTAATGTATTGTATTACTCATCAATGTATTCAGTGCTTATGTTATACATGCAAAGTTAAGATTTTTGGTCGATTCTATGTAAATCCGTATGTATCCGAGGTAAAACCTGAGGTAAACCCATGGTAAACCCATGGTAAACCCATGGTAAATTCGTGTCAAGCCTTGTAAACTATTCTAGTCAACTTGGCTAGCAGAGGCTAAGCAGACGTCCCCATGGTCAGTGCCTAAAGTCTTCCAAAACGTTTCATGATGTGCACATAGTGTTTATAGCTGAGATTTCGTCATAATTACACAGCTATGGAGGCCTCAAAATCAACAACTGTTGTTTTAACATGATCGATACAATCAGGAGGAACTGTTAACTAAAGAAAGGAAAAAAGTAATTTCAATCTGTAGTATGGGCCCTTAGAGAGCGTACGTTTCTTGCGTTTCTTGTTATTCTACATTTCAACATAGTTGCACTACATACTGTTCCAGGATTTAATCAGATCAAGACCGCTAAATCTAGACAAAATGGCTTAGTCACGATAACTTAAATATTACTAACTGATACTGCACATTTTCGTCATTTTCGTCATTTTTGTCATTTTTGTCATTTTTGTCATATTTGTCGTTTTTGTCGTTTTTCGTTTTTTTCGTTTTTTTTTTTATTTCGTTAATTTTTATTCGCTTTAAATTCATTTCTCTTTCAAACTGAAGAAAATATATTTGGTTCAAAAGGATTTATTTGAAAGATCTTTGGTTTATTTCCCTCTTCTCTCTTCTGCTTCTCTTCAAACTTTTACAAATCCAAAATGCTATCTCTAGAAACTCTCCCAGACGATATTTTGTACATTATTCTAGATCAAGCTTCCAGTTTGCGATACGCCGCTAGACATTTTCATAGGCTTGCTGAAGAGCTCGATCACCATAACTTGCAGACGAAGTTTTCGTGTGATCAAGAGCTTCCGTTGCTCAAAAGCGTGCAAACAAGTGTTTTGATCTCGCACTTTCTTGCTGATTATTCCTACTCCGTCTCGGACTATCTTGATTCAGAGTTTTCATGCAACATTTCGGAAAACAAAACCGGAACTAAGCCTAGTCGGCAGCACTCACTCTCCCTACCATCGAAATCACAATCAGAATTACATTCAAAGACTTCCGTCTCATCTAGAGCTCTGCGAGCTTTTCTAAGTCAACAGTACTGTTTTTTTGCTCCTGAACATGTGGTCAGTACCCTAAACATTGATATCCCTGCAGAAGAACGTGCACAAGCCGGTGATCACCACCACGACGTCATGGACCCAAACACCACTCACCTCGAAATTAATACTAATACCACCACTTCATCATCATTAACTCTCAACTACCGGACTCGCCTTGCTCCCGGTCGATACGAAGCATATGTCCACCTCACGACCGAAAACGCATTCCGTTTGCTCCCGGTCAGATTTTCTGTCAAGGAAAATTCTTTTGTTCGACAAGCATTTCCCCCTTACCCACCCAGCCGCATCGCTATCGGCTCTCATGACATGTTATCCGCAAATGCCAACACAAATTCAAACTTAAATTTAGCAACACGAACAGGGCTTGGAGGCAGCGAAATATACATGGGCGACCTCACTGTTGTTGCCCTGTCTGCATATAACAAAGCTAGCTGTGATACTGAAAAAAATCAAAAAGGCACCCACCCTGAATGGCCTGAAGTCGAGTTTGAAATATCTGGCTTTGCAGCAGGCACCAGTGATCCTTCTGCTGATATTCAATTCAACTATTTACGATTCATACCAAAAAGCCCGACCATTGAGGAGCAGTTAGGTGGTTTTACAAATGGACTCATGACACCGCCGAGAAGTTACTGGGAGATTGTGCCCAAGGCAGCATTAGCATCTATGTATCATTATCAGCAATACTCTTCTTCTTCATTGTTTGCTGATGCTTATGAGCAGTTGAACGAAATTAAACTGGCATGCGAAATTTCCTCATGATGTTATTAAAGAAATAGGCGCTTGCTCATGTTTATGACGAACCACAGACAGGCATAGCTATTCATATTTGTTCTATTTTATTCAATGCTTCATTTAATTGTTTTGCCATAGCGTGTATGCGTTCCAAACACATTTAATGAGTCTGGAGTGAGAAGGGGAGTTGTGACCACTCACTTCCAACAGCAGACGCTGCCATAAGAATCAATTTGGGTCATAAGAGGAGCGACGTCCACAGTCCCCCCTCCCACCACATGGTAGGAGGAGATAGGGTAAAAATGCCCCCACGCCACAGGACTACAATAAGTAGGTTTCCCCGAGTACACTCGGCTCTCAGTGGT